>RXOD01003807.1:0-62008 GCA_005223375.1 Amoebophrya sp. AT5.2 | reverse complement strand
CTGTGCCAACCTCGCCAGTCACCTCCCGCACAAACATTTTGAACGCCGCGCCAGAACTGCCGCTGAGAAAACAGCCGTCGAGTTCTACATCATACGAAACGCGAGGAGCTCGAGCTCCCGCCGCAATCTCCGGCCCGCTTCCGCCGCGCAGTCCGTCGAAACATCCTTATCTCGAAGAGGCGCTTACGTACGGCAGCACTAGCCGAAACATCCGATCGCGGACGGACACGCTAGATTCCTTGAAGGACCAGCTGCGAGAGGAGGAAAACGAGGGCACGCTGCAGGGGGTCGTTCGGCGAGAGGAAAATCTGCAACGACGAGAAAACGCTCTGGAACATGAGGTGGACCGCATGAAGGTAGGTTTCGAGGCGCGAGGGGACGGTTTAGAATTCGAGATACGGAAGCTGCGCGAAGAAGTCCACCTGCTCAAGTACACAAATTTGAAGGCCGAAGCGGCAGAGCAAAAATTTGGAGGCGGGGATACCGATGGGCAAGCACAGGTGCAGAAAGCGCAGGTCGAAGCCGGCAGTGGACACAATGAAGAAGATGTCACCGCTGTTGCTGCTGCGGTAGACGTAGAGACGGGCGAGGACGTCGCCGCGGCAGCGGGTCCCGTGGCTCCAAAAGTAAACAAGGTCATTGGTGAGCGATTGTCTTCGAAGGACCAGAACGACCCGACGGGGCAGAAGCTGTTTGATCGGTTGCGGGCACAGCTGGCGTCCGCGACAGCCGAGCTCGACGCGTTGCGCGCGGAAGAGGAAGCACCTGCGCAAGCTCCTACAGCGAAACCGAACGCCGCCGTCGGAGGCCGGCCTCCCGGTTCGATACCTGCTGCATCGACTGCGGCGGATTCACCGGGGCCGCCACGCATCATCGCGAGTACCGTGGATATCGACGAGATAAGGGTGGACCGTGCCGGAGCCTCTGCAAGTAAAGGCTCGAACAGGCGGTCGTTCGCTCCCCCAGCCCGGTTGTTTAAGTCGACAGCCTCCTCGTCGGCGAAACAGCAGTCCAAAATCACGATCGGCGACCCGAAGGACATCGCCAATGTCGACTTGCAACAGGAGTGCGACACAGACCGAACGCCGTCGAACTTAACGCGTTATGCTCAAGCTGCCGTTCCGACGACTGCGTCGTTTTTCGGCAGTTCGACGCAGCGAAACGAGCACCGAGAAGGCTTTTCTTCATCCAGTTTGCGGCCGAGCGCTCCTGCTCCGAGCCAAGTATTGAACGGCGCAGATGACCGCACTCCCGGGGTGCCGACACTGCACCGCGGCGGCCCGCCACCTTTGGCCTCGGCGTCGCCAGCGACGGAGCTGGTCAGCACGAGTCGGTTTCGCGCGAACAGTTCGCCGACCGCGCGACCGCTGCCAACACCGACCAGCTACATGTTCTACAGTAGCGATCTCCCGCAGCCGCCCATGAGCAGCAGAACGCCCAAGGACCATGGGGGCTGCCACCAAGTCCCGTTGCAGCAGCATCGCGCTTTCACGCCGAAAGGGCCGGCGTCGAAAAGCGCGTCCAAAACGAGCCGCAGACCCCTCTCCAGTCGGGGAAGTAGTAAAACAGGAGCGCCGCCCGTCCCGTCGGCGCCGCTCCCGGCCCAAGCGCAAGTACACGCGAGCGCACCGCCGGGTGTCGCGGTGGCAGCGCTGCATCGTGACGAGTACCGACGTCCGCACGGAACCACGCACCCGCCTCCACGGCGCAATACCACGTCCAGTTGTGGTCGTGTGCGCGGGAATAGGAGTGCTCTTGCGGCGGGGGCAGCGAGTGACATGGTGCGCGCACCAGGAGAGAACGTCGGGGTCGATTTGGAGCAGCAGTTTCTCTCGCATTCGGCGCGGTTGATTCCGCCGGAAGGGGAAAAAAATACGCACGACGGCGGCTCTTCAGCAGCTCGGCTTCGGGACGTGCTGAATGGCGAGAAATGGAAGTACCGTGTGCAGCGGCAGGAATTACGTCGCCTGCAGGACGAACTGCAACTCTCGGATGATTTCCGAAGGCGAGTCGAGCGGGCGGGCAGCTGGAACAGTCGAACGTCAGATAACAATCCCACGGACGTCAACTGACCTCCAAGAAAGTAAGACGATGATGAGAGAGCCTTAGAAGTGGTAGTGCTGCTAACCTGAAGCAGTAGCAGTGGGCACCTGTGTCAGAGTACGGCTGAATGCAGTATGCCGGTGACCGCTACTGGTACTGAGAGAAGCACGATCACTGGAGCGAGCAATCTTCACGTACTGAGTAACTCAGTTCAAAATGAGCGAGCATGCAAAAAAGGGCTGCCGCGCTTCTTACCATGAACATGACATCTTTGTGCACTTCCTGACCGCAAGTAAGTTTGGGTTTTCGAAGCAAGTAGTCACGCCGCTCGTTGCCCGTCGCTGTACCAAGAAGTGCCACGATAATTATCGCGACGATCATTATGGCGACGGACCAGCGTCGCAGCGCGCACACGAGTGTGAGCTCCAAAACGACGCTCGTCGGCAGTTCCAAGGAGGCGGCTGCCATACCTTCTCAACAAGTTCCCGAGCTGCCCGGAGCCGCAGCTCCCCATCCCCCTGAAGTGACCAGCGCCGATGGCCCCTCGGGTGCGTTGCCGGAGCGATCCATGTTTCAAACTAGCCGGCTCAAGACCTCGCGTGCCTACCACTTGATCGACCAGTTGCAGCGGCGCGCGGCCGAAACCAACGAGGCCGCTAGAGCCGCGTCGGAGAAGGCGAGGCGCGAAGTCCGTGCGGCCAACACGGTGAAGCCGCGCGTGGCGTCTGTGGTTGGGTTAGGGTCACGAACGGGCGGCACAAGTGTGGGGTCGGTGCTCTCGGCGAGCAAGCAAAGCGACCGTGGGTCGGGATCGGCGGTGTCGAAGGAGGGCGGTAACATGCCTTCAAAGGACGGCGGAGCGGCGGTGAAGCAGAAAAACACGGGGACTGGATTTCAGGACCACCCATTTTTTGCGAAGAAGAGCCCTCGTGGAACAGCAGGAGAGCCAGAGATGAGCCGTGAAGAGGAAGAGGCTCTATTCACCGCGAGTGGCGCGCGTGCGGGAGCCGACGGCAAAGGCAGGGTAAAACCCGTTTATCATTTCATTTTCATCATTTTCGACCGGACTCGTTTCCTTTCACACATTTATTGTCCAACCTGTTAAATCAATACAGTTCGACCGCAGTGACCGGCGCACGGCTACCCGCGACCTCCAGCGGAGCGGGAGCCCTCGGCCCCGCGCCACTCGAGCGCACCCCAAGGTCGCTCTGCAGCGCGGGCTCGCAAGTCGAATGGAGCTTGACGGCGAGGAGGCGAACGTGCTATGGATGGGCTCGCTGCGCGGCTCTGACATTCCGAGGGAGGAAGGAAGCCAGGCCGCGAAGGCTCTTCAGCGAGCTGCTTCTGCGCGCGGCGAGGGCAGCGCCAATCTCTCGCATAAGAAAACCATGGGAGGCGTGTCGATCCGCGAGGAAATGGGGCGTCCGCGAACGGTCAGTGCAGTCGGAAAGAGCCGGTCAGCAGCACCAAACATGGGCTTTCTAGTGTCGCCAAGGGATGCGTTTGACGGTGCGAAGGAGGGCGATTTAGCTGGGGCAAACAAGAAAAAGAACACTGCGACTGCCGCCGCGACGGCAGTCGTAGCTGGTGGCTCATCTTCAGCGTTGTCGCCCTCAGAAGTACAAAAAACAGTGAGCAACAGCAAGAGGACAAGTGGAAGTCGCGGAAGTGGCAGCAGGACGAGTTCAAAGGAAGCTACTGCTGCGCATCCGCAGCAGCAAGTCCAATCTGACAGCGGTCAGCGGAAGGTGCAACAGCCCGAGGACGAGTCCATGCCAGCTGGTGGTCTGAGCCCGTCGAATTTTACGGACCTTGGTCCGGCCGGTGCCGTCGTGCTGCGCGGCGACATCTTGAAGAAAGGGAAAGAAAACGTCCACGGTGCGAACGAAAAGTCTCGCGATCAGGAACAAACAGTGGCGAAGAAAGCGCCCACGAAATCCGCGAATTCTACTGCCGCAAAGGTGCACACGTCCGGCGCGCTAACCACGAGGGCGCGCGTCTTTTCTCCGCGCAAGCAGAGTCCGGAAGCTCCTGCGAAGAGTCCTGTGGAGCCGGCCGCCCTTGCGCGAAGCTCCCCCGGAAAAAAGAACGTGGTGAATGCAGTCTCCGGCGGGTCCAAGGCAAAGCCGAGGATCGGATCCGGCGAGAAGAAAAGCGGGGCGCAACCGAAAAGTACACCTGCGGTCGCAGGGACCGTTCCAGCGAAACTTCCAACAGCGGCAGCGCCCACCCCTTCCGCCGACGGCAATTTGTCGACGACAACGAACGACGACGAGCAGCAGCTACTGTGTGCGAATTCGACGAACCCAGACAGTCGGCAAGCCGCTGTGAACGTAAATTTGAAGGCCGCAACGGCAGCCTCGCCGACACCGAAAAAGTCAACCCCTGCAGAGAGGAGCTCCACTGCAGGCAACAGCAAGAGCCTGAATTCGAGGAGCCGAAATCTGTTGGAAAAAATCGCCGCGGCAAGCAGTGGCAGTGTGCGCGAAATGGAGCTTTCCGGCATGCGAAGTGACGAACAAAAAGACGAGCTCGCGGCATCGATGGGTCGGGCAACCACTTCCTTCGAGGTCGCGGCACCGGCGCCAGTTGTCGAAGTCGCGGCCGCGCCCCCGGCACCCGTAGAAGTTGTACCGCCCGCGTACAGGGAAAAGAGTATTCTGGCATCACCGCCGCGAGCCCGGCGTGAGCTGATGGTGAACCCAGTAGTTTCCGGCACGGGAGCGGCAGGGCTTGCATCTGCCGGGAGCCCCCAAGACCTGCTGCGCTCCCCCTCCCCTCAGACTACCGCCGGCCGCAGCGGGCACGGTGGGTACAACATGCAGAATGAGTACGTTCGTGCGCAACCGGAGGTCTCGACCGCCAGCAGTCCCAAGCTGGGTTCGGTCTCGTCGCTGCAGCATTCGACGCTGCAACCCGAGTTCTTGCAGCACTTACCTTCATCTCCGCGTCGGTTGAATATCTTGCACCCGCCATCCCTGATGCAGCTTATTCCGCCGGGAACGCAGTATCAGCAGCCGCAATTCAGTACCGGCCTGGCCACGGGGGACTCGCCTTACTCTCGACGAAGGTCTCCGGTCGGACTTGAAAGCACAACACGTACTGCTACGTTCCAGCAAGCACCGGAAGTTCTGGAAACTCGTCAGCGGGCGTCGCAGGGGACAATCGGAGTGGTACTGAAACTTAGAGCCTGGCGGGCTCTTCTTGCTGCTCTCCTCTTTCGACTAGGTCTTGAGCAAGTATGTAATCATCATCGTGTTCGTGCGGTGAAGGTGTTGAAAAACAAAGGACCGCCATGTAAGAGCTGCAGTCACTCGGAGAAGAAGTTGAATGCAAAATGAATCTCAGGTCCAGTCTTTGAGCCAGTGGCCGCAGGACGTCATGCCCGTCGAGCCCGTGCAGTCTCCCCCGCCCGAGCTGACTGGGGTCCCGCAGTACGTGAACGTGCCTTCTTTGGCGGAGTTTCTGGAGCCGGTCAGCGTGGAGAAACCTCAGGTTTTCGGTGACGAAGAAGTAGGCCACGCGGCGAACAAGGAGGTACTGGCGTCCCAGATCGCAGCAGCAGAGGATGTAGGAAACGACGTGCACGTCGCCGTGGAAGTCGAGCAGATGCGGCTGCCCGACGCCGCGTTGCAGCGTAGCAGCGCTGGCTCGCGCTTCAGCGACGCCACCGAGGCGCGTATCAGGAAGGCGCGGCAAGAAGCGAAGGCGCGGCAGGCAGCGGCGAGCGACCGGTTGAGCACGCGGACCGAGCGGAGGAACCGCCGCAGCGGCGGCGCGCAGATGGAGGATAGCATGCGGCAATTGGAGCAGAACGTGAGACAAGTAATCGCCACTCTCGACGTGGTCTCGAACAGCAGTCGAAAAGAGGACCAACCGTCGGATCATAGCGGTGTTGCGGCGATTCCGGTTCCGGGGCCGGGAGTAGTTGTACCGATAGAGAGGAAGACGTCGCCGGTGCGAAGCGCGAGATCTCCGCTGGCGCTCCGCAGTGCGAGAACACACACAGAGAAGGCAACTGATGCCGCCGCCCCTCCCACAACTTCTTCGGGCGGGAAAAAGAATCGCGCCGGTGGCGAGGCTCCTGGAAAAAAGGGCAGCCCCCAGCAAGCTGGAGGCGGCCCGCCGTCGGGTAAAGCTGTCTTCGCTGCATCGTCGACCCCATCGGCAGGACTTGGTGGTGAGCAAGCTTTGCGCACCGAAATCGCTGCAGACGACCACAGCTGCGCATCAGAAGTACCCACTCTGGATGCGGCTCCTTCGGTGCTGAGCGCGAATGGCGCGCGAGACAGCTCCAGTATCAGGCGAGAATTGGGAAAGAATTGGGCGAACACCCTCGATATCGAGCCAGGGCATTTGAACAAGCACAATACCAGCGAGCAGCATGTCCCGGTTGCGAGTGGGCTCGGCGTCGCTCCTGTGGCGAAAACGGTTGTTACGACGCACAAGACGCTGCGCGAGGTGCTGAGCCCGCGCTCAAAAGTCGCTTCGCCGAAGCCAGTTTCGCACTTCCGTATTGCGACTGGTGCGGAAAATGACTCGTTGAAGCAGGAGGTGGCAGAACAAGGCCCATTTCTTTTCGAGCACGTTGCAACCGGTGTTCTTGATGGGGAAAAAATGGATGGCGTAGTGCCTGGCTTCGGCGTCGAAGCTCCTGCAGGCTGCGTCGAGAAGCACCCTCACCCACTGTTCGTGACGAGTAAGATCGAGTCGCCACGATGGTCCTCCTACTCGCCGGTCTTGTTTGCGAACGAGAGCGGCTTGATGGAGCAAAAACTGGAAGCTTATCGCGCCAGCACGAATTCACTCGTGTATGGCAGCTCCAACATGGCGGGACAGAGAGATGGAGCAGGAGGAAAATCACCGAAAGTCGCCGCTCGGGAGAAGCAGGTCTTTTTGGTGCACGTACTAGTACGAGAGATACGCGTTAGCGTTAAGAAATGGGTACATTTGCAGTTGGCTGCTTGCAAATGCAATCGCAAAGACCTAAGTAGGTGAGTCGAAAATGAAAAAATCTATCAATTTCACCTCCGGCGTTTTCGTTTTGTCCTCAGGGTCCGCCGCGCGAGCAGGTCACGCTTTCAGATGACCATGAACAGCTCGCGCACCACGTCATTCCGCGGCCGCCTACCGCCACGCGGTCGAAGCGACCGCGCAGTCCCGGTGCCGATAATTCCTCTTCCGGAAAGAAAAAGAAGAAGTCGAAGAACGGATCTTCAGCTGCCACGCCGTTGGAAAGTCTCGAGACAGCGTTCCAGAACAAGAACCAAACCGCTCAAAAGAACGGACAAGTGTCAAACCCCGACGAAAGCGTTCGGAGCGCGCGCAGCCGCAGCGCGTCGAGCTATCACGAGAGCCGGCTGAGTCCGGGGGAGGCGAACGATAGCGCCGACGATGTCTCGTTGCTGCGCGAGATCGAGGCAGTCCTGCACTACAACAAGAGTCGTATCGAGGAAATCATCGTGCACCAGACAGCTGCGGGGAGCGGAGGTTCTGCGCAAGGTGGGCAAGACGCAGGTGGTGACGGGCGGGAAGGAGGAACTGCCAGGAGTAGGAAAGGATCCGATCAAGAAGTGGCGTGGCATCTCTCCCCCGAGGGCAAGGTGGTGATGTCGTCGCGAAAATCTTCGAAGCACAGCAAGGGCGCTCCGGTAGAAGACCACGAGGCAACAGATAAAGTAGTCCCTGCAGCGGGACGAGCAGACCTTGCGTCCACGTCGGAGCACAGCTTGGCTGTGCGAAAGAACACAACGGCCCCCGCCGTCATAGCGGCTGCCCCACCCCTGGAAAAAAAGCTGTCTCAAGCTGCCATGCAGGGGGCCGAAATCATGCCGCTCGCGCCAGTTCAGAGTGCTATTGCGCGCAGCGGGTTCGCGGCCTCCGCCTCGCAGGCCGTATCGGGATCCGAGCTGGATCAGGAGATAGTCGCCCGCGCGCTTTCGTCCGCTTCGAAGGAGCCGCAAAGCGGTCCGGACGCGCAGGCGCACCTGGACGAGCAGAAGGAGATTGCGCTACAGGCGCTCCGCTCCATCCGCGCGACGCTGTCGACGCGCGGCATGTCCACGTCAAACTTTGGCTCCGCCAACGACAACAGCGTGAATTGTTCGGTAGAGTCCCCCCTGGTGTCGATCCCCTCCACAGGTGCGCATCAGCCGCATTACCACCCGAATGCGGGGGGACCGACCCATCACCTGTCCTCCTCCGGCATCTACCTGCAGCGCGCGTCGACGATGCCGACGGGTGGCGCAGCTCCGTTGGTGGCGCGGGGCGTCGCAAATCCCAACCCCGCGAGCTGCGCGATCGCGGAGGAGAACGACGACGACACGCTCACGGACGACCCGGACGCGCTTCGGCGGGAGTTCTCCAAGCGGCTCGAGCTCCATAGCAACCTGATCAAATCCTTGCGACACAGTTTAGGCGTGAACGAAGCAGACTCCGTAAGCGCCGAAGAGACGCCGAAAGTGGGCATGACTCCACGCGAACAGCAACCGGTTCTGCAGCGGGGGGATCGCCCAGTACTCATTCCAGCGAGTCCGAGATTCGATGCCGTGGAAGGGGGCGGGGAAGGCGCTGCCGTGGGTACGGAATCGGGAGGAGGTTCTGCAGCAGGTGGTAGTAACAATAACGAAGGGCGTGCTGGTCCTGGTACCGCAGGAGCAGCCCCGGTGAGGCTGATCTCTGCCGGCGGCACTGTTAGCTACGTCGGTTTCCCGCACCCGGGCAGAATCCTGGGGCCGGAGGATCGCAGCCCACGGACCAGTCCCAGAGGTGGCACGACTAGCCCGAGGCAAGGAGCGGTGAAGATTGTCGAACAGCGGGGCGCATCGGCTGCAGTGCCCGAGAAAGATGAAACCTCTAATTCCAACAAGTGCCAAATTCGCTTCGACTCCTCCGTACCCCACGACGACGCCGAGGACGCCGGAGTCATGTTCTTGTCGGCAAGCGCCACCAACGAGGACTCAATGTTTCTTCACACTGCGAAGGAGCAGCACACAAGCGCCAGCAATTCTGCCTCCGCTGGCACTGCTGAGAATAATTTCCTATTCTACGAGGTTCCCGACCGGATGGCGTACATCGAAGAGAGGGTGGAGCGGTATTTGAAGGGCGAAGACATTTCACCGAAAAGGCCGTGGCTGCTAATGGAGCACGCAGAAGGAGATGCTGCAGGAAGGGTAGAAGCGGTAGTAGGAGCACCACTGGTTCAACTCCAAGAGGACGAGGAGCGCGAGCACGATGTCAACGACGTAAATAAGCTGACCAGTCCGCGGCGCGTCCAGCCGCGGCCGGAAAACAGCCCGCGGAGCGTGCGCGAAGTGGACAATGTTGCGCGCCTCTTCGCCGATGAAATCGCGCCTCCGCAACGTCTTTCGGGAGCTGTCGCAGTTGTCGGGACGGAAGAGATGCAGTTGCGAGGAGATGGAAATGGTCCAACTGCTCTAGAAGCCCCGAAGATGATTATGATAGGCGAGAGCGCAGCTGCGGTGGGCGACGGAGCGGGGGACGAAAGCCCGTTAGATGTAGCGTTCATTGCCGAGGGTGAGCTTGAGCAGTTCCCTGCCGCTTGTGTTCAGCCACAGGAAACGCGTTTGGTGCATGTGCGGGCATTTCCTTCGGGTCAGCAGTCACTTTCCCAGTACGCCGCGCCGGGGGGCCGCGAGCCGCAATATGCGCAGGCTGTGAACGGTCAATACGAATCCGTCCCGGATTCTCCGTCGATTCCGTCGTGCGGACCCAGCGAAACGATACTTTCGGCGCTGAGCAAAATCAAGACGGAAAACCTCCGCGGCTCGTCGACGATAAATATGATCACGGCAGCACAGCTGGAGCTGCATCAACTTCAACAAGCCACGTCGCGGTATTCGGCGCCGCTGAACTCGCCGCCGTTGTCGAAAACGAGCATAGGCGGGGTGGAGGCAATAGCAGCGGCGGCAGCAGTGGCGGCGACCGGCTCAAGATTCAAGGACGTGAATCTTCCGGTTTTTTTCTCGCCCCGAGACGCGGTGACTCTGCCGCCAGCAGGCGTACAAGCGCAACCAGCCGCGGTGCGCGCAATGCTGTCCCCGCGAGTGATTTCCGGCCCGCTGCTGCGCGATCAAAATTTTTCACCGGCACGCGTGCCGGCGATGGCGCTGCGGACGCATGTAGCTGCGCTGGTTTCGCCAACGCTTGCTTGCCGACCAGTGAGTCAAAAGGCGGCTGCTCTCATCGCAGACGCACAAGCGTCGCAGAAGAATGCCGCGAAAGATCATGTCGCCGGGGTGACGCAAGGAGAAGCTCCCGGGGCCGGCTCAGCGTCGTCGCAGCCTCAGCAAGGTTCCAAGATGCTCTCGGCGGCGCAACTGTTGCAGTTGCAGAAGTCGTGGGCCACGCCAGTGCCGGCTAAAAGCACACTCCCTCCACCAGCGGCAGTGGCCGCGCCTCTTGCTGAACTTGACCCTCGGACTACGTCTGCTGCCGCCGCCTGCAGTCGGGTGGGGAAGGCAGTCACGGCTGCGACGAGCGTTATTCAGGAGCGGATGAAGAACTCGCCGCTCGGCTCCGCTCGGGACGTCATGGAGCAATGCCTGTCTCCTCGGCGAGGCGGTGGGAACGGAAGTGAGGCAGGGCTTGGGGGCGGTGTCGATCTTCTCTCCGGCATGCTCTCCCCTGCAGCAACAGGAACGAGCTTCCGAAGCGGCGGGCTATCGCCGCCGAGAAAGTTGGACTTCAACGGCATCACCGATTTGTCCTCATCGCCGCGCGTAGGAGCTGCGAGCGCGCGATCGCCGAAAGCGGGGGCTGCGCCGACGATTCCGTCTGTTGTGGTCAGCGCAGTAGTGCCAACATCTTCATCTTCTTCGACGACACACACACCCCGGGTGACGGGGCCGGCGCAGGTTTCGAGTGTGACTGGAACCAAGTTTCTGTCTTCAGTACCCCCGGTGGTGGTGCCACCGACGAGCAATCTTCGCAGTGGCAACCCTACTACGACAACTACCACGTCGACCCGTGTGATCCGCGTTGTGCGCCGGGTCGTTCCGACGCCACAGCAAGTTTTACCCCTTGGCGCAGGTGGGCCAACAATGCGGACCATTCGAGCTACCGGTAGGCTGGCCCCCGTTCCAGAGGCGACCGAACAAGAAGCGGAGTTGTGAATCGCGATGATGTGTTCCAACATGTCACGGAAGCAAGGAAACAGCTCCGACTAATACTTATTTTGCCGGTCCTGAAATGCATGATGTATGAATGACATGAGAGAGTTTTGCAGTGGTTGAGAGATGGAAACAAGGATGGTGGCAGCTCTTTGTCCCCTGAAAATGAATTTCAACATGCCAGAAAAAAATGAAAGGACTCATCGATTTTGCACTAGAAGAAGAGTACATTCATACTTGCTCAAACCTTTGAGGTTTTTTACAACTACAGGCGAAAGTAGTTTTTAGCTGTAAAACTAAAAGAGACGCTTTGCTAGTATTATTCAGACAATCTCAATCACAATGACAAACTTTGCGACAATCAATCTCCGATAGAAATGAACCTGAGAAACAATTCAGTGCGATTCTCATGACCTACCGCCGAGGACTGGCACTCAAAAATGCACTTTTTTTAGAACGCGAGCGAGCGTTGAAGTTAGTTGAAGTTGAGCGCAGGAAGTCCGCAATAAAAGAACCGAGGAACAACATCAACACGAACACGACCAAGAACGTCCAACGAAACACACAGAGATGTCTCGCACTGCGAACATCAGATGTCTGCCGACGTGGTAAGCGATGTCAGCGTTTAACGTGAAAAGAGAGTGGTCGACTGAATCGAAATAAATAGCACCTGGCAGTGGAGCAAGTACGTACAGCGATCTCGTCGAGCGAAAGAGAGAGCAAACAGGATTCACCGCGAGAGATCACCATCGTCGAAAATCGTGCAAAACGTACTCGCAGACAGGACTGCATACACAAAACCGGATAAGTCTTGCCCGCTAGAGGAATGAAATCAAAAACAGAATTCGAGTGCACCACAGAAAAAAATTTGTATTGTTTGATTTTTGCCGTTTGCATGTGCAGAGCCAGTACTACAGTAGCGCCAATAATTTTCTTTTCCTTTCTGCAACCCAACCATGTTCGAGGTTTTCCTTTCTCTGGCGGAAAGCCAATCTGGAGCGAATTTCATCGCCCCTCCGCGTGCTTTGAGTCGCCGTCTTTCGTGCCGCTTTTCAGGCTTCATGTGTCCCCGAGCAAATAAAATTTGACGTTGATTCTCCGCCACGGGCTCGCGAGATCCTGACGGAAAAGCGCGGTTGAGCGATTCACGACCAGGGTAACAAGATGGATCCGCCTATGAACCCCAACTTCAAGTCGCCGGATGAGCCTCGCCGGATCGATACCCAAATTCTTCGCGAGGACGTACCCACCGAGCAGGAGATTCGCCAGCATGGCGGCGCCTTCGCAGACACGCGCCGGGACAAAGTGCGCGAGGCCATGGGCCTCAACGGCACGGAGGACGCCGAGCGAAAGAAGCAGATGGAGAACGTTCTCCACAACAAGGATCTCAACGTGAACGACCAATACAGGGAAGGCAAGCCAAAGGACCGGAGAGAGAAGAAAAGGTCAAAAGACAAGGTCGCGCCTCTGGATCTAGAAGCAGCAGGAGCGACGGAGGATGGAGCAGGAAAACGCGGGGCGGACGTGAAGCCGCTGGATCCGGAGACGCCGATGCACGACAGGATAAACGCGCACAAGTCGGTGTCGCGAGCGACAACGCCGAGGGGCGAGCAGGGGGGCCTGAGCAGAGCGCAGAGCGGAGTGCTGGAACCCTCCGGTGGGAAGGAAGGTCCGCCGCCACCGCCGAACTTAGCGCTGCCAGATCCGAGCTCAGGCGGTAATAAGACGAAGGGCGTGCTGAAGAAAACGGACATCGAACCGGGGGGAAATAAAGCAACCGTGTCGGAATCGCACGGAACGAGCGGCGGTGAGAAGACGGGGACGGGCGGCAGCTCGAGTTTCCGGGCGATCAGAGAACGGACGGCGAAACTGAAAGAAGCAAGAAGACAAGCGCGGTTAAACACTGGAATAACGGAGAAGGGAAGAAACGATAGGGTCATGCATCAACGAAATGAAGGGCGAAGCTTCAGGAAGGTTCGAAAGATTTTTGGCTTGCTGATGTCTATAGGAATGTATATGTCCGGCACCGGATTCACACCCTGTGATAGATTAGACGTGTACTGACAGCGAAATCGTCTAGAATTTCTTCCTATGTTTATGTTATGTCTCGATCTATATCCAGGGTATGCCGCTTCTCTCCGAGACGATCGAGTTTACTCTCGACCGCGTGAAGACTGCCTACAAGGAGGCGGAGGACGAAAAAATGCTGACCAAGAAGGCGCTCCGCATGCGCCAGAAGGGGCAGAAAGTGCAGAAGGACGACAAAAATTCACTCTCCGCCATGGTCGTGACGTTTCTCACCGTGGCGAAGGCGATTATCTTTCACCACGTTTTCCCAAACATCAACAACAACTCTGTTTGCGTGATGATGTTCAACCGCATTCTCCCCTGTCTGGAGTTCCCCATCCAGTACCTTGCGGTGTTTTGCGAGCCCCAGCTCGGCTATAGCATGGGGCAGATGTGTCCCTACGACCCGGGCTACGACCCGTCCGCAGACGCGATCGACCCCATCGAGGGCGTTCCGAAGGGCGAGCCCCTGGTCCAGAGCTTCCCCTTTTCCGCGCCGTTCTTCGGGGTCCTGCTGCCCTACCTCTGCATCTTCACCGTGTGGTACCGGTCGATTCCGTACGTGCGGCTGCGCATTCTCTCCAACCGGTCGCTCGTGATCGGCATGCTTTTGTGCCGCTCGATCCTAACCGTGAAGCGGAACCCCGCGTCCGTGCAAACCGGGATGGGCATCGACGCGGAGGACGCCATGCTTACGGTTTTTTCGCTCTCCTCCTGGTTCCTGCTCGGCGCGCCGCTTATCTACTTCATCGACTTGGTGATTTTTCTCGGATTCTTCCCACTCCGGGAGCCGCCCAATTTCCTCGCCGCCGCGAAGTTCTTTAAGGGGCAGCTGATGATGATTTGCGGCTCGCCCTCCTTCATCCTCTTTGACGTGATCTTGATGACTAGCGAGGGGCCCGGCGGGCCGCGGCAAACGACCTTCGCAATGATCGGCATGCTGATTTCCATGTTCTCGCTCTGGTTCCAGGTCCTCCGCGTCACGCAAGTAGCGTACCGAAACCTCCTCACATCGATGCAAGTGCTCCAGCTCACGTCGCGAATGGGGAAGGGCACCGGCGGCGATTCCATTTCCCAAGTCCAAAAAGCGAAGTTGAAGGACATCAAGGCTGCGGAGGCGCGGCTGTTCCCCCCGTTTTTCATCGTGCTGGCGCAGATGAAGATTTGCAGCTTGGAGCAGGAGAAGTACGTGATCAACGAGAAAGAACTGGCCCAGTTCGGGCACTGCCTTTTCAACAACATCTACATTCGGCACCTGGTGATCCCGGCGAGCTGCTGCAAAAACCTGGTGAAAGCGGGCTACACGCTCTTCGACGCGATCGAACACTGCGTCATAAAATTAGACAACTGCGTGCTGGAAACCTTCAATTGGTTCGCCATCAAAGACATCCTGTACAAACCTAAACTCGTCTACACCATGGACAGATACAGGTACTTATGTTGGTAAATTGGTTTGATTTTTTTGCTCCCTCCATCGAGCTAGCTTCGGCGTGTACGTTGGCGTGATAATTTTCGACCAGTTTCTTACTACAGGTACGGCCACGAGAAGTTGAACCTCCCGTACGAGATGTCGTTTTCTGATTCCGCCTACTACCTCGTCGCTGGCGAGCGGATTCAGCAGCCCTGGAGTGATCTGGAGGCCATTGTCTTCTGCCGCATGCTCCCGTACAATGGGAATCTCGTGCATCTCGACCTTTCCAGCAACCTGATCAAGGACTATGGCTTCATCGCCCTCGCCGAGTTTCTGTTCTGCAACTCCCAGCTAAAGTATCTGAACGTCTCCAACAACGACCTCGACGCGCTGCATTAAGCGTTGAATAAACTCAGGCTTCGGTCCAGGCTTAGGTTTGCTGAGAGTTGCCGTAGCTCTCCGTCTCCCCTTCAGGGACCAGGATCGGCAGAATTCTGACGCATGTCCCCCCAGGAAGGCTGTGGCTTCCTGCGTGCGGTTCCATTAGTCAGTGTGGTTCCCATTTCAGCATACTTGGTAGCCATACCCATAGGAATCCGGCAAGTGCAGCCCTGCCCCCTGCTACAACTTACTCGTGTCGGTTGAATCGGAAGAGGACCATAGGTGCGTCGTCTGATGGACTTCTATCGGCCAACTATCGCTGTGTGATGTTGTCAATTTGACTGACCCGAAAGGACGAGAGGATCTCGATCTGACGGCGGCTAATAGACCCATTCCTGAAGCACGACCTGGGTTTTTTCATAGCCTCTAACTGCAGGACCGAACGCTGGACACGCTACTCGACAGCATCGTGTCGCACCCGCGGTTGGAGGCCGTGCAGTTCACGGCGAGTACGATCCAGCTGCCGCTGCGGGACTTCGAGGACGCGGAGGTTTTGAAGTGGGACGCGTACAACGTGTACACGATCAACGTTAACCAAATCGTGTCCCGCGTGATCGATCTCGTGATGGAGAACCAGCTTTCATTCGACAACTTCCCGGCGCACTGCCGCTTCGACCACTATGTGAACATCATCGAGAACATCATCTCCAACGACATGAGCCTGTCCCGGCAGGTCGCCCAGTCGCTGCACCCCAAGCTGAAGCGCTTCGTCGCGGAGCGGTGCGCGAAGAAGCTCGGCCACCCGCTCGGCTTCGACCCGGAAGACCTGCTGGACCTGTACGTGAAAGACTCGCGGAAGGTGAAAACACTCACGAAGCTGGAGCGGGCGACGAAGAACGACCTGTACGTGAACCCGAAGGAGCGGATCGGCATCAGCTGCCTGACGCCGCTAGAAGGCATGTGCATGGCCATGACGCTGCGCTTCAGCCGGTTCCTGCGCGAGATCTTCCTGGAGGGAAACAAAATCCGGGACCGGGGGGCGGAGATGTTCTTCCGGTTGCTCTGCGAGCCGGGGAACGTGGTGGAGATGCTGAGCCTAGCAAACAACGACATCGGCTACGCGCGGAACAACTACGTGAAGGGGCGCGCGGTGAAGTGGCTGCAGCGGGCACTGCAGCTGCATGACCTGAACCCGCGACTGCAACAGGTGGATCTGTACCAAAACTCGGCGTTCGTGGCCTTCGAACGAGAGATACGCGTGTGGGTGATGGGGCGGCCGCAGTCCGACGACATCATGCCGCTCACAGTAAACGTAAAAAGGAGGTGATCTCGATTACGGGATGCATCACAAGCGTCCTGAGGGATGCATCTGCTATCGGTCGATACCCGCCATCGCAGAGCTATTTTTTAGAGGACAAGGTCAAGGATTATACAACTTTGTATCCACAGTGGTTCTGCCGCAACCAATGCTTTTCTGTGAATGCGCGCATGCAAAAAGCAGACCTTATCATCAAGGACGTGGACGCTGGACCACCGAGCGAAGGTCAAGCCGACCGCCAAACGTCTGTTCGCCAATCTCGATGCAGATGCTCCCTTTCAAGTTCTAGTTCCACTTTGCATCGTCATTGTCTCCGTGTGACTGCCGTCGTGAAAATGAATTCGCCTTCTGCCTCCGTTTTCCGTGTTGGGCTATTTGATTTCTGTAATCGGGAAGCCATTTCGATTTCCGTCAAGGGCCGCTAATGAAAGGATGCAAGAACATGGGATACCGGACCTGATCATGTTCTTTCGTTATGCTATAGTACACATGCGGTTCGCGTTCGTGATCGAGTTCCGAGATTCAAGTTTTTTTTTTCGAACCCGAATAGAATTGATTAGTAGAACCAGCACAAACACAAAAATCGAAAGATGTCGTACGGAATCCGCGAGCGGGATCCGGTCCCGGAATTCCGGAACAACATCACTTACTTCTCGATGAAGTTCCAGGCTCCGGATAACGACGTCTGCGTCGGGTCAGCGTACGGGTCGGGTGCGTGGTATCCTGATTTCGGGGGGTACAAGGGGGCCCCCGAGATGAATCGGTGGATCACCCCGGCAGAAGCCTGGTTCGAGACCAATTGCTTGAAGAAGAAGAGGGAAATCAACAGACGAGCCAAACTCGAAGCGGAAGTGTACGCGGAACCGACCAGAAGAGCAAAAAGCATGTGCTCCGAGTACAACTCTTTTGCTTTTACCCTTTGATTTTTGCTTTCTCCCCTGTGATTGAATCACCCCAATGAATCGACCGCAGCCGCAAGGTGGACATTTACCGCAAGGACGATCCGTTCATCAAGTCTCGCGAGTCGTTGTGGATTGCGAACAACCACACCGAGGCGCTGGCGCACGAGTCGAACAAGCGCACGCGGAAGCTCCTCAACCGTAGCCGCTCCGGCAGCAACGCGTGGCAGAAGAACTGGGGATCGAACCTGCCCAAGAAGTACATTCGCCCGGCGCCGCGAATCCTGTTGAACATGCGGTACCAGGACGTCATAGCGATGAACCGGAAGGACACTTCGATTTTCTTCCGGAATGAAGAGATTTCGGCGAGCAAGCGCTCCTCCTCGGTGCCGGCCGGACCCGGAGAAGGAACCGTGGGCGGAGCGGCCTCTTCCGATCTCCCGGGTGCGGCGAAGGAGCTTTCGGATGAGAAGCCAGGACAGGCCTGCGGAAGAGGAGGAAGAATCAGCAGAGTCACGGGGGAGGTACTTGGACTTCGAACTATGAATGTAGTAAGGAAGAAGATTAGTTGCAGGAAATTTGTTGTTCAGTCTGACGATGTGTCGGTTCCAAACCAGGTGATCGACGACCCGTCTCTGGTGAAGTGGGACAACACGCAACCGCGCGACTGGAACGACACGCGGGTGATCGGAACAAAGACCGCCGCAGAGCTGGAGAAGCATCTCGCTACCACGAAGGGCTCATCGACGCGAGCAAGCGGCGGTTTCGATTCCAGCGCCAGAACCAGCCGCACGCAGTTCAGGACGACACAGTCGGAATTCCGGAAGCAACTCGACATGGACTCCACGGCCCACAGCGACTTCCGGAGAACGATGTGAGGTCCTGTGAGCTGAGAGGACATCTGAGATCCCAAGTCAATCATGTAGTTTCAGAACGCATACTCATAAAAGCATGTTCAGTTTTACTCCAGTTTTGCATTCACTTCCACGTTCGGCTACGGTCGCTTGATTTACTTACTTTCGAAGAAACTCAAACTTCGCACATTGCGAGACGTAATTTACAATGGGAACGGAACCTGTACAATAGTTGTTTTGGAGGAAATACAAACATAGGAAATTTAACAGCCCAAAGCCTTTCGGGACCACACGACCATCATGTACAACATTCATTTGGAACGAACACCAGCGAAACACGGGAAATAGACGGCCTTCACCGCCCGAGAAAGCTAAGAAGAGCAGCTACCTACAGAGGCCTGGCTTGCAAGCCGCGCCGCGTTCTCGCCAACGGATGTCAAATCTGTGCGATGGATTATTTCGGTCTGGTTCTCCTGGGTTCTCGAGGATAAGTACTTATCTCTCAACAGCAGGTCCCCCGCTTGCTATACTCAAGCAAGGGAGTCGCGGCCTCGCAACGCAGTCGAAGTCCTCTTCCTTCATTGCATCCGTTTACATCGTGCCTCCATCTTCACACTCGGATCAGGCGCTGCCGTGCGATATGAGGATCGATGTCCTCAGGAGGATCGACTTTTGTCTATGTGGTTTTTCTTAAAGCAAACAGAAACTGGTGCTGAAGCTGAATCAATGAAAGAGTGTAGAAGTTCTGCGAAAACTGCCCAGGCAGATGACAGACAAAACAAACTTGGGCAAATACTGCTGACGTCTGACGCCTGATATAGGTTAGTACGCAAAAGCAAATGATAATGACCAAGACCATGCAAGGCACCGAGACCGACGCAAGCTCTCTACCACGCCGGGCGCATGGCGAATATGCGCATACGTGCGGAGCTGCGAAGGACAGTTGGAAACAGCATGCGAGTGCTGGCGCCGTTGGTGTGTTGCGAACAGGGAGGAAGCGGCCGAGGCGTAACTGCGTTTGTCGACCAACATGGCGGGCAGCAGCAAGCGAGCGAAGGAAAGACATAGTAGACATGCTCGTACCCGGGTCGCGTTGCAGCCTGCGGGAAAGCTTCCGGGCGCGCAGCGAGGAGAAGGCTTTCGCGCAACCAGGACCCTTCCTGCGACTCTCCTGCTGGTGCCACTTCCTCGTCCACTTCCTGGTATGGGGTCGTTTTTTCTTCGCACCCGCGTTTGCGCTTCAGGGCGACGACCTGCGGCAGGTGGCGTGCGACTTGCAGAGTTTCATCGTGGAAGAGGCATCGACGAAGGCGCACCTGATGGAAGTGCTGACGCAGTGGGACGCCTCGAGCGAGATGCAGGTGCTCGTGTTCAACGGTCATTTCGCAACCGGGAAAACGTACATCTCCAATATCCTTGCGAAAGCGCTCGAAAACATCGACGTAAGCGGAGCCGGGGCTGCGTCCGCACACAGCGAGCGCTCCGTCGACCACAGAGTCGGTTCTTCCAGACGAGGCGCGGCAAGCGGTACCGCGGGTGCAAACACAGGGCCAAACGCCAGCGCGTCTTTCAGCTCATCTGGCCCCAGCAGTTCTTCGGGGGGTAGTTCTAGTTCGCAGCACGTGGCGATTTTTGTGACGGAGGATTCGTTCATTTCCGCCGAGCAGTTCTACGTGAAGATCGACGACGTTCTGAACGAGCACGACGGTGCTGCAAACGGTGCGATGAAAATCATCGTGTTCGACGACCTGCCCTGCTGGCGCGACACCGAGCGCATCACGCGCGTCCTGACCCGGTGCCTGCAGTTCTCGAACAAGTGCCGCGGCACGCTTTTCGTGATCACGTCCAACGACGGCTGGTGTGCGGACGATTACTGCAACCGGAACAGCGACCTGGACCGCCAGTTTGACGAGCTTACCGACGCGTTCGTCGGCAACGTGAAGAAAAGCGCGATGTCGATGAAAAAGGCGGTTACTCTTACTTCAACGTTCCCCGTGCAGGACCTGGTGCAGCGGCGGTGCCACGATGTGAGCCAGCAGGCGGCGGCACTGCGGGAGCTCTTCATTTCGGAGGACAGGATGAAAAAAGGAGGTGGGAAGAGCAAGAGCTCAGCAGGAGCAAAAACGTCAACCTCGCAGGACCTGGAGCTGTTCGCGGCCACAGAGGGGTTGACAAGCTGCGCGCTTCCCGGCATTTCGCTGTCGCGGGAGGAATGCGAGTACCGGGGGTGCTGCTGCGTGGTGGACGCCGGTGACGATGTGGAAAATGGCGGAACTGCAGCAGCTGGAGCAGCGGGCGAAACGAAGCAAACGGTGGTTTCCACCTCGTCCTCATCTTCAATGAGCGCTGCTGCGTCCTCCAGTGGCAGCTTCTGTGATTTCTGCGCGCTGGAGAAGTCCTCGGAGTGGACGCAGGCGAAGCTGCGGAAGGCGTCCTCGAATAGGTCCGGGAAGTACATCGCGAAGGGGCTGTCGGAGTTTCCCCACTTCGTGGTGCTGGGCGCGAATGGAATGATATTCAAGACGGAGGCCCTGAACCACTGGGGTAAGCTCGCGGAGCGCATGTTGATCCAGACCTTCCAAGAGGACGATTTGCCGCGCCTCCTGCAGTCCCAGGTGGCGCACGCGCGGGAGGGCTACGGACTGGAGATTTCGGGCATCCTGTTGAACTTCGACAGCAGCTACCCGGTCGAGTTCGCCAAATCTGGCATCGAGGAAGTGGTGGCGGGAGAGGCGCCGCGGAACCTCCGCACCAGCATCAAGCGGCTGGTGCGCGGCGAGGTGAAGAGCCAGTGCCTGGGGGGCGTGTGCTTCTTGCTGAAAACGAAGATACAGCAGATGTTGATGCGCCAAGACCAGCTGGTGAAGGCCGCGGGCGGAACAAGCGCGAGCAAAAAACAAGGAAAAAGGTCGACGGGTGCTAGCGCGTCTTCCGGAGGAGCGGCGGCTAGAAAATCGACGTCAACGGCCGGGAGTTCCTGGACGTTGAGCGGCTTGAGCAATCGGCGGGGGAGCTCGTACGCAGCCCGGGAGCACCAGATCGTGCTCGTGGTGTTTCTGTCTCCGACGGAAACGAATCCCGCACAGGTGGCGGCGCTCAGCCTGTCGGATGGGGGAGCGACGTCCTCGAGCGACCCGCACAGTGACACTACGGAAAACAAGCACGTGGTAGACGTACAGCGATTTGTGTCGGAGGGGCTCGGGTTCCACTTGCGTCAGCTGTTCCACTGGGGCTTCGCCGACTTGATTATTCTGCTCGCGCGGAAGCGACGCCCTGAAATCACAAACGCCGCTTTTGTGGCGGGTGCAAGTGGCGCGGCCGGTGCTGGCGCTAGGGTCGGAGCTCCTGGACCACCTGACGGCGGATCTCCTCACGCCTCTGCTTCGGCTTCTTCACCAGACGGAGGCAGGCTGGCCACGTCCGGAAGCGAAGACGACACCAGTAGTTCGTCCGCTGCGGTGAAGCCACTGTCCTGGCACTTTCGCAATGACGGCCGCACGCTTCGCGAGCAGATCGAAGAGATTGAGAAGAGTTGGACGGCCGCCTGCCCGCACCACAAGCTGTACGACGTGAAGGTGGTGATGCCCAGCTCGCTTCCGGCGGAGTGCGCCGATTTTGACGACGGTGCGAATACAATCGGCGGCTCCGGCAGTGCGGCTTCGTCAAGCTCCGACCGCAATTCCGCCACTTTCAACATCCTCGCGCCCACCTGCCACTTTGGGAACAAGGACGCGCACTGGTGCAGCACGATCGACCGGCGGCCGCTCGTGAAGCAGATTTCGCCGAACCCGTTCTATGGGACGATTCTGGTGCGGTTCCAGGGCCACGCCTTCTGGAAGATCCACAAGTGGCTCACGCGGAGCGAGCAGGAGCGGCAGTGCGACGACTACATCGAGAACAAGTGGGTGTTCGTGAGCCAGGTGCTGGTGGTGCCGGAATGGCGGCACTCCCAGGGCGGGGGACTCGCCGCGTGGGCCGGTATGGGCGAGAGCGGCTCGTTCGGCGGGCACCCGGTGAAGCCGCCAGAGATCGCGAGCGAAAGCAAGCTGGGCTGCCTAAAGGAAGAAACGTTGTTCTCCTCTGCTCCTTCAGATCGAGCGGGCGGAGCAGGGAGCGGTGGAGTGCCGTCGACCCCTGGGCCGGGGGGCAGAAGAGGCGACGGAGAACTCTGATCTGAGGGGCGGTCTAGTGGAAGCGAGTTTATCATCAAAATCAACATCATCGATCCCCGTGGCCGGTGCCGCGCGGCGTGGGTACACAAGGGACGAAGGCGATTCATAGGCTGTTCAACTGCTTCTGCTGCTCCGCATGGTCCGCTGTTGCGAGGACGTAGTAAGCGATATCAGTCGAGCTCGAGACAACAAATGAATGAGTGTCAACCTCCTTCACAGCAGAGCCTCAAATACGCAATCGTGGCATTCGTGCGTCCCGTATGATCACCCCTGCTGAAGGTTCGTTGCAAAGAGCCAGATATGTTGGTCGCGAGCGAATCGTTAGAGAGGAGTTAATGCAGAAGTCAAGTGAGCGGTGTGTACATATCCTGGTATCGTTCGGAGCGCACGTCTCGAATGGGGATGACATCGATTCATCAGCCTTCGTGAAGTCGCTTGCATCTCGAAAAGCTAGCCTCTTCTACTCGTCTGTAACTCGGTTGTCTTGCTGCACGAATTTCGTGACTGATTCGTGTTTCCTCGATCCAGTAGCAAACAAGAACAACCAGAACCACACGCTCCTGTGCAAAAAGCTTCTTCCAGTTCTGGCTGCTACTTCAATCGATTTTTTCGTTATACTTTTCTACACTACTGAGTACTTTCTTAGTCTTGATACTGACGGTTAATAACCATCAACCAACATGAACATGAGTGCCCTGACCATTCCTGATGTCGACAAGGAGCAGGGCGAGGCTCCGAGGATTCGGCTGATTACTCCCGAGCACACTTCGGACGACGTGCGGCACGTGCTGTACTATGAGGTTCCGCAGTTTCGCTCCCTGTACCGCGACTTTTTTCCGGACGGCAAGGAGTTTTTGCTGATTCGCACGGAGGCCGACGTGGAGCGGGTTTTGGGGAAACTGGAGGTGATCTTCCCCGCCCACCCGCCCGAGGACCTGCAGCAGATCCGGCGGCGTTGCCTCACACTGGCTCGGTTCTCGCGGGACCGCGCGATGGAGAAGCGACTGGCCACCTCCGGCATCGAGCTGGTGAACGCAAAAACGGGCAGGGTGAAGCACGCCGGCGTCGACCACGCCTCGGGCTCCGACTCGAGCCTGAGCGAAGGCGAGGAGATTTTGCGATTGTACACGTTGCCAAGCGACCACTTTCAGCACGAGCTGAAGCAGATCCGAGAGGGGGTGCAGAACGCGCCGGACATGAGCGAGGGGACAAAAAAGAGGCTGAGTCGCCTCGCGCTTATGAAACGAGCCGTCTACGACGCAGACACGGGCGTTGCGGGGGACACGCAGAAAGAGCTTGCAGGTGGCACTAAACTCGGGCAAAAGAAAAACGGGGTGCGGAACAACAGGGGAGCGGACGGGAGCGCCGCCGGCGGGAGCGCGTCGTCGTCGCCGAATGGGCGCAATACGAACTTGCGCAAGGTCGCGTTTTCGTCGTCTGGGGCGACGCCTTCGTCCTCGTCGCGGGCAGGGAAGGCGAAAAACGGCACGAATCAGCCCGCGCTTCTTTTCTACCCGCAGTCGCGCGGCGGTGCGGGTAAGGGTAAGCCGTCTGGTCACGGTGGCGTTAAAATCAGTGGCGCGATGGAACATTCACACAGACAGATGAGTGGTCGTGATGAGCGGCCATTGACCGAAAAGGAGATTCAGCGGCAGCTGCTGCGGGACGCGAGGCGCCGCTTCAAGGACCAAGTGAAGTCCGCGCAGCAAAACTCGCGCTTTATTTCCAGGTCGGGAAGCTACTCCCCGGCCGGCCGCGATGGCAGCAATTCTCCCGGCGGCGCCCTGGGCCGCCTCGGCCAGAAGGGCGGGAGTCAAACGGGGAGCGGGGGTCAGACAGGAGCGGCATCTGGTTCGGCCGGCGTCATCCGAAAATTGAGGCAACGCGAGCAAGAGGCCGCGACGCGGGCGATAATGCGGAAGGAGGCGATTGAGCGGCGAACGAACCACTTCGTGGAGGGGCTGGTGGACAGCGAGTTTGGATTCGGCAAGAAGAAGGGCCACCGCGGCAAGAACGGAAATTCAGCATCGTCAGGGCTCCTGCCAGCAGGGGCGAATGCGTACAGCTCGGCGTCCAAAGTCCAATCTTTGCAGAACAAACCAAGCGACTTCCTGGTGCCGCTCTCGACGCTGCCCAATTGGAAGGTGTACTTCTGCCACGAGTGCACAATCAAGGACGACGACGTGAAACTGCGGAGAGTCCTGGAGAGAGCATTCGTGCAGGGGAAGGTAAGTACATAAAAAACGTAGTGCAGTCTTGCCCTTGCGCTCTCTACGGTAGTAGAGTGATCAGTGATGGATTGTGGTCATACATAGTTCGTTGTGTTCTTTTATTGCTGCCCCCCCCTGATGAAAGATAGAAAAGCCGTCTCGTTCCTCTTCAATCGATCACAGATTGACCTGGAGACGGATGCGGAGTGCAACCGCGAGTGTCTTGGTTGCCGCAAGATGCTGAACACCAAGGCCAACCTGGACTCCCTGTTTCCCAAGGAGCTGGAGAACTGTCTGCAGAGCGCCGACGCGTTTAACGAGTGGATCCGGCTGAACCGGCGGCGCGCGTCCTCGGCCCAGTCCGGAAATATGATTTCCGCCGACGTGTACTCCGCCAGCGCGCACCTCCAGCACCACCGCAATCTGCCCGGCCTCGGCGACAGGCTGCTCGGCGGGTGGCGCCACCGCGAGGACACGCTGAGCCTGGCGAACAAGGACGACGCCGCGCCCGTGATCATGTCCACGGCCGACAGAGAGTTCGGCGGGAGCGTGGGCATCGCGCAGACAGGCGGCGCCGGAAGTTCGAGCTCATCTACAACCGGAGGCGGTCGTGCTGGGGGAACAACGAGCGCTAAAGGTGGCGCCGTGGGTGCGAACACTATCGCGCCGCAGGCGAGCAGTAAGTACCACCCGCACCTGACGCGGCGGCGCGCGACCCAGGAGTTGTACGACAGCGCGAAGGCGGTCTTCGCAAACACAGAAGCGTACTTCGAGGACGACAACGGTGGCCTCCAAGGCTCCGGTACAACAAATGCCCCCGGGGCGGACCTCGAGTCGCAGCCACAGAGGGTGTATTTGATGAACCTGAACCCGAACACGTGGGCGGCACGGACGCCCGATTTCCTGATCGAGGTTTTGGCGAATGGGAAGCGCGTGGGCGGGAAATATTTGCCGAACGTGGAGCACTTGAAGGTGGCGGGCCGGCACCCGGAACAGCTGCACTCGTGCAACGTGCGGGTGGCCGAGCAAACAAAGAACGAAATGGAGCTGGTCTGCTCCGCACAGATGTTCGACAAGGTGGACACGCTGCTGACAGATTCCATTACGGAGGCCGGGAGCTACGGGAACGCGGCTGGAGGCGTTGGAGGGGCGAAAGACAGTGGAACTGGAAAAGGAAATGCAGCTAAGGCGAAGCAGGCATCACGAGCAGGCAATCAGGATGCAGGCGCGTCGACGCGTCGGCCGGCGAGCCTGATCCGGCTTGTGTTTTTGCGTGTGACACTGATGGAGCCGTACGGATGCAACGTGGAGCCGCCATTTACTGTGCAGGTTTCGATGCGACCGGCGTTCGGGGGCGAAACCGTCCCCATCTACACGTCCGGCCCGGTGGCGCTGACGCACTCCAAACTGATGGCGGCACGGCTGCTCGGTCACGAGGGCCACGGAAAAGTGGCGGTAGACATCTTCATCCCGCGCGTGGAGACCGCGCCGGCCAGGCCAGAGGCAGACCCCTTCGTGTCGCGGGCGGGCACGCTGCGAAGCAGGCTGCTGTTCGAAAACGACACGAGGGCGGGAGCCGGTACTACAACTACAGATACAGTTTCATTGTCCCGCCAAGCCCTTGAAATTATTGATTCAATCCTTCCTCGGGGGTCCTCCTCCTCCACCTCAAGCGTAACAAACAAGCACTTTTACACCTTTTTTAACATCATCAGGTTCTGCCGCCACTGCTTCTGGCATGTTGTATGAGTACGGCGGCGAGCTGAAGAAGAAGCCGTGTTTCCGCGACCTGGAGCAGTGGTTCCACCTGATCCAGTGGCATAAGATTCGGGATTCTTCGGACTACATGATGCCCTACATGTTCCCGATACATTTGCCGACGTTCCGCACCGAGGAGTCTTTTGTGATCGCCCCAGAGGTGGTGGGTATGCTTCGCGACGACGCCGACTGGAGCGAGGGCTACGCGCGCTGCGTGGAGATCCTGCTGGCCGCCTGGGGCTACGATCTGTTGCAGAGCCGAACCACGTGGCGCGCCGAGGCGGTGGGACTGCTAGATACGAGCGTGCTCGATCGGAGGAGCCTAAGGGGATTCCACCCCGGTGGCGGGGGGCGCCACCAGTACTCGCCAGACTCGTGGAAACTGCGGCACCTGCTGCTCAGTCTGCGGACCTTCAAGATCGGAGTATATTTTCGCGCTCGATTTTTTTTTTAACTGAGTTTTTGATGCAGAAAAAAAAGACCACCTTCACCTTGCTGTAAAAGTACAACCTGCTGCTCCTTTGAGCCCCTTTCAATAAGTGTCTTACGTCCTACTTCTTCTTTAATGTGCAGGCGTTGTACGAGATCGTCTGCGAGATCGGGCAGGACCTGTTGCGAAACGGGGTGCTGCTGAACCTGAAGGACCAGGGGCTGGAGGAATCGCTGCAAGCCGCGGACGGCGACATTCACGTCGCCAGGATCTGGCTGGAAACGAAGCTGTGGCAGGACTACTCGAAAAAATGGATCCCCACGCTCGAGGAGTTGCTCTTCGTGCCGCTGGGGAGGTAGCGGTTCTAGTACTCGAGTGGTCCCAGCAGCTCGTTTCCTACTTGACTGTGTCACGGATACCTTGCTTTCCAAGAAAAGTAAAACCAACGACGTGAATTCTTGTTGGTTTTTCAGGACTCTTTGTGAATCAATCGTGTCCGTCCGGCAACAAATTTCTTGAGCACTCTAGTCTTCCACGGCTGTTCAGGTGCACCTGCGCGCTTTTGGTCCGCTGAGAAAAGCTGGTAGTCTTCCGGCGTGAATTGCCTTCGCTCTCTCGCTGGCATGTGCGAAAAGAGCTCAGAATCAATGAGATAAGAACAAGTTGTTTGTCAAGAACAGATATCTCGAAGTGCCTCCTGCCTATTGGATCCGGTTCAGCTTCAGACTTGCTTCGTGCTCGTGGGCCGAACGATAAGCCCACAGATCCACAGGAAAGTTCAAAAAGCAAATATCTTCCGTCAGTCTACTCATCTCGCAGCGTCACAGCGCACCATTGCAGCAGTGGTTCTCACGAGCTCTTCGTATGTAATTATTGAGCACTTCGCCTTCGCGCAGCTCTTCGTATCAAGCGACTGAAAGAAAAGTGGTCATGCTTCCTACAGGGAAGAGTATGGAGCTACCGTGCCGAAAACTAGATGATGTATGAGTGGAAGTGCAGTCGCATTTCCCACAATGTACTTTTTCGCATTATTTTACGGCCCGTCGTTCTCCTTCCTTGAGTAGACGACACGAGCACATGAAATCAACAGGGGAGGTGAACAGAGCACCGACTGGCGAGGCCGATTTTTCCACGATTTTGTCCCTTGTATGAAGTGTAGCAATGGTACAAGAACATGAGGCCTAAATAATCAATGCGCGCGAGCTTCGAACTCGAACCCCGCTCTTCTCGTTGACGTGATAAAAAAGCAGCACTTGTATAAATCAATGGCGCGCTGTTCAGTGACACGGTCTAAGTACTAGTTGTACAGAAACAGAACGGAAACAGAATGACCGCAGAGGCGTCGAGGTTCTGCTGAGCGCAGCAGCCCTCATAGTTTAGCGTGGTGTAAATCCATTGCTAAAGCAACGTAAATCAATGTGACTATGCCCAGAAAAAGGCCCTGTCAGAGCGGCGGCAAGGCCTGAAGAGCACGTCTGAGACCGCCTCCAGCCCGACCCGAGGCCGAAAACGACGCGTTTCCCATGAAATAGAGTTGGAAGTATAGCCGCGCCGGGACTTACGAGGACGACCCGTGCGGGGTCCCCACGAGGGACGTCGGCCGGCTGAGGATAAGCACCAGCGTCGTGGTGAGCGTGGTCGTCGTCCTACCGCGCTTCGTGTGCCTCGTTCTCAACCGAACGCCAGGAGCGAAGGTTTTCGCCGCTGAAGCAACAGATTTCAGTTCGTCGCCCTCCTTCGGCCGCCCACTTGCAACCGCGCGCCAGAACTCTCCTACGCCGAAGCCGAACGGCTCGCTGTTCAAAGTCGTTGGGGTTCGCCCCCCAGCATCCATTCCCTCAGAAAATCACTAGGAGAGCGGGAAGCGAAGCGGAAGGCGAAGGCGACAGCGAAGGCCGGAGAAAGGCAAAGGAGGGGGGACCGCCATCGAAACCAATACACATACAGACGCACTGCTCCTCGATAATAGGATGCAGGTGGGAGGCCTAAGCAAGCCGTCGGTGTCGATTCGAGGCGACAACTTCAACCCTTCGCCGTACTCGCAGAAATGGATTGATCAGTTCTACAACGCCCAATGGGACTGGGAGCTCGCTACCGCCCTCGTGCAGGGAGACATCGCCTCCACTCTGCAATTGCTTGAAAGCATGACCTTCATCGGTACTATAGTCGATCTCGAACGGCGGGGACGAACTCATAGATTCTGTGGGCAGCTCAGAGCAATTTTATGAATGTTCTTGCCTCCTCACCACCGCCGATGAGTGTCTTGGTCTTGCTTCACTCCGAAATAAAATGCTAATGGATGCGGAGGTATAAGAACGCAGCTCAAGGAGTAAAGTAAAAGAAAGACCGAAACTCAAAGTAACTCCTCTGCTCTGCTTCTGACAGGAGTCCCTGGGCTCGGACTCCCCTTCTGCCCTGCCCGTCCGCGTTTGTGACCCCCCTTCTTTGGCGGTGCGATTCGCCTACCGTAAGACCTGGTAGGTGATGCATTTTCTTTCAAGTTAACATCTGCTTGTACTTTCCAAGACCGCGTGGATTGGTGGTGATGTGTTCGGTAGTGAACAAACACGGGGGAGCGGAGTAGGGTGGCCGTGGAGTCCTTTGCCGCTGCGTGGAGGTCTGTTGTTTTGAGTTTTAGTCCCACCTTACGGCTGACATGCTGACGCTTCCTGCTGCGGCATGTCGCGCAAACTTAGGCTGGTCCGAAGCTTTGACTGACGGTTTAGGCCGGTGCGCAAGCGACGCTCATTAAGCCCGGGCGTGGAACCTATGGCTCCTGCAGTAGTTGTAGCGTACTACTACCCTATACTGATTGATGATCTAGCTTAGTGTGCGCGAGGTTCGACGCCCGCAATTCCCCACCAGCACCATAAAAGTAAAGTACCGTAATAAATCGTATTTTCAAAATCTATACCTTCAGCGCACGTGACAAGCCCGGCGTTGCCGCCGAGCAGTGTCGCACACACCTCAAAACCCTCGGAGCGGACGTACTTTCACTACGCGTGTGCAAGAACCGTGGACAACAGCGAGGAGCGGCAAATTAAGAACGGCCCCCTTCAAATCGTGCGGAAACTCGCTGCATTGTCCGAGGTTCCAAAAAACTTTCCCCCGGTGAAGGGACGGAGGCCAATAGGCATGGGTAGGGCAAGGCAACAGTAACGAACGGCATCAAAAATGCATCCGTTAAAGTGTGAAGCTGTACTAGGCCGCGGGAAAGTAAAAATAGAAATAGTAAATGGCACGAGTTTGCTCGTGCAGCAGAAGTGCAAGGAAATAAAGGCTAACATGATAAATTCATAGAAAAAAGCTACATCGTCATCGCAATCGCTGTGGCTTAGGCAAGCAGCGGCCCGAGCCACAGTCGTTAGTAGGGTCCTCCCAGGACGAGGGCTTGGACGTGGTCGTGGTCTTTGAGAAAGACATCGCAGTTCGATAGCGCACTCCACAGCATCACGCGCAGGACAGCGCCCGCGTAAGTCGCCACGACTAATGGAGAAATCAGATATCGTTTACCTTTCCCGCTTTGTGTTTGTTTCGCAGTGTAACGTGATTAGCAAATTTTTGTTGCCTGTCCGTCTGTCATCGCGGACATAAAACATAAGGACATATTTGGCCAGACCTGTCTCTTCTTCGCCTGCAAAGAGGGCCAGCAGGAAATCGTGCGGTGGCTCCTGGAAACGCATGACTTTCCGGTACGATTTGACTTTGTTTTGACTCACTTATACATTATAGATACTATTTTTCTCTAAGGTATAGGTATAGGATAGCTGCACAGTTAGAGTTACGTAACGCCAAGGGCAAGGCCAACCCGCATGCTTGCCGGCTGCCCCCCAACAACAGGTGGACGCGAAAGACGGGTGCTTTAACGGGTTGTGGCCCATTCACTGGGCGATTTGGGATCTGTACATGTGGAAGCCACAACGTACTAGGGGCGCACAGGGCTGCGGCACGATGGGGGTGTTGTTAGCCAACAAGCAGAAGGAGCGGAGCGAACGGAAGGCGGAGATGTCCCGCACGAACTACAAAAAACGGGTCACCGTAAAGACACTGGCTGCGTTCGGTGGGCAATCCGCGCTCGAGGTAAAGGCTCAACCGGGGGTGAGTCTAAGACAACACTCCGGGCAGGCACCGCCGGATTAAGATGAAGAAATACCGCAGATTTCGAAGTAAACCCATTCAATCGTTCGAGGAGCCCACCGACTACTCAGCGAGCGGTCAGTAAAGGAGTTGTCGTTCGATATTAGAACTAGAAATAGAGGCCGCATGTCTTGTTCTTCTTCTTGTATAATTTAGAACCGCAACCCCATTCGTCGGGGTCGGCGTCGGGGTGAGGGTCAGCCAAATGGCGGCAATGTCTCAACAGGCCAAAAAACACGCATTCCCTCAGGCAGGACTCACACACATATGGCGTGTCTTGTTCGTGTCCAGATCCGTTTCACTGAATGGACGAGGTCTACTCGTCAGGTTGAGTGGAAGCTCCTTTGATTTGGTCACACGGCCTTCCGGTCTGTGCATGGACGCATGATCATGATGTGGTCTATTTATCTATAGTGAGTGTCTTGAAGATGTTGATGTGTCTTCGGTTTGGGCTTGGGCGTAAGAAAGTAGTCCACTCGACGGTGGATCGCAAGGTCCTTGTAGGGCTCGCGCCAGTTGAGGGTGACCTGGTTCGAAAGAAAGGAGTTCATTTTGCGGTTCCTCTGTAAGCCAAGAAGTTTGCGGCGCCACAGCCGCTGGATTTGCAGCGTTGGGCGGCGATTTATGCGAAGGACACAAGAAGCGCGCACGAAGAAATGGTCGGCACTGTCAAGGGGTGTCTCAATACCGCGCGCGGAAAGGGTCCCTACTCACACAGGATAGACGAGCGCCGAAGTACTTTACTGTGTATTTTTACTTTGTAAAATTAAAAGCTGTAGATCGATGTTGGGCGGCCGCCACGGAAGCGACAAACTACGTACACGTAGACGAAATTACATCGGATGGTTGGAAACGGATCGATATAGTACACAAAATTTGCAGTTTTCATGCTGGCTGACGACACGGAGGACGGGTACTGGGGTACGTCAGCGCAGCGGGCCGGGGCATCGCGGGACGACTTCCGCCGAAACAAATACAAATGGCCGGTGACCCAAAAAGAGTACAAGGCGCTGGCCTGTATGCATTACGGGGGCTGTAAGTACAGCTGCTTCTATTCGCAGGACAAGGACGCGCGCCGGCTCACTGAATTGGAAGAGGAGTTCATAGAAGATCACAGGTCAGACTACATTTTCTGTTCACTGACTCTCACGTCTGCTGCCGGAGTAAGTGCCTCCCCCTGCTTGCTTTTCTCTTTTGTGTACTTAAATGTTTCTTTGTCCTCCTAGTCCTACGCCTACGAACAGTCTCCCAGTCGGAAATGCTGGGTAGTATTTGAGTGTATTATTAAAACTCCTTTGTTGATGCCTCGAAATCGAAAATCTTTAGGGCGCTAATCGCGAGCGAGCATCCGGACGCGGTGAGTTCGCCCGAGGACGTCCCGAAGAGCGTGGCCTGTAAGTCGGTTGGGCTCAGCACCGACCGAACGCAGCGCGAAAAGACCATCAAGAAGCTCTGCGCGGACCGCTACAAGCATTCCAGTACCTCCTGCTCTTCTGATTCTTTAGGTTACTTAGGTTTCCATGTCCATCGATCATAAAGTCATCTTCTGCTTGCAGTCTTTAAGCTACAGGTACTACACATCCGATATGCATCAAATTGGGTTGCTTGTTAATACGGGTTTTCCTTTCGTGGCAACACACGATTCTAACTATTCAATACGGTCTACTTTCCTCGGATCTGCTACTCCCAACAAGGAACGCTGAAGTGTGTGAAGTGGGACGGCAAAGAGGAGCGGATAGTGGGTTTCGTCTTTGTGAAAGCCGTATTGCCAAAGGAGTCGGGTAAAGAGCCGCACTCGCCACGCAACTCCTACCCGGGCAGCGGAGTCGCGTTCCGACAGGACCAGAAGAAGGACCTTGCTGATCAAATGTCTCCTGTCGACAGCGACGTCAACCAGCCGAGGCTCCGACACAGTTCGCACGAGGCGGAACCGGAGAGGCCGGTGCGCTTATGGTTTCTTGCAATGCGCCTACGAGTTTCTTGGGAATAAACGTATCTAAATCACGTCTATTCTTGGATTTGGCAAAACAACTAAAATTAAAAACAGCAACCGCGGCAGCACCGGAACGCGGTTTTGCAGAAGGTATTCGAGAACTGGTCGAACCGGACGGCGATTTTTGAGCTAGACAAGGACGACACCGACCGGTTTTTGGAGGAGAATTCCGACGGCGATGAACACTCGGACGACGGGTCGCACTCGCCTGGCGGCTCCCGCAAGAGGAAACGGCTCAATACCCTGCTCGACCACAAGGACTGCCCTCGCATGGAGATTTCGCATCTGAAGGTGGAGAACAAGGAGGGCAAGCGGGGCCTGGGCAAGCTGCTCTTCGTGGCCGCCCTAGAACACATCAACCGGCAGTACGATTCGCAGCCGTGGCTGCGGCGGGCGCTGATGTGCAACTGGAGCTTGTCGGTGTACGGAAGCAACGAGCGAGCAAAAAACTTCTACCGCAAGATAGGCATGAAGGAGCTGGAGGCAGAAAGACACACCTCGGTGCTGAAGGAACAAGTGCCAAGAAGCACGAAGTTTGAGCCATGGAACCCAACAAGAGATACGAGGTTTTTGCAGTCCCTATTTTATTTTCACGAACTACTAGGAATCATGGAAGAATAGCGTCTGTATTTGACGTGGTTTGCAACCGCAAAATGAGTAAAAGGACCATTGGATGAAGAAGATGTTGAGTACCCCTCCATTTTTTCTCCACGGCAGGGCTCCGCACGGCGGGAAGAAGACGGCAAAGAAGGACAGCGAGGAGAACGGGCTGAAGATCGCGTGGACCAAGTTTGTGCGGCAGGTGAAGGCGCCCGAGAGCGACGACGTTTTGCACCACTACATCAGCAACGAGATCATCGTGCAGAAAGCACTGCAGGCCGCTGCCGCCAGTGGTGCTTCCACGACCGCCGCCTCTTCGTCGTCGAACTCCGCGAAGACGAGCAAAAATAACTCGAACAACTCGGCAAGTGGCTCGTCGAAGTCGTTTATTGGGCAACGGGCCGACTTCAACGAGATCGTCCAGTACGTTCGCGACACGTACTATTCCGCGTCCAACAACTACCACGCCCGCCTCCCCCTGTCCTCCTCGTCCAAGAGGAACAACACCAGGCGCGGCAATGCCAGCGACCTCTTCCCCATAGACGAGGAGGACCAAATGGACGACGCATCAGCCGCGTACGCAAACGGAGCAGCGGCAAATGCGAAAACGCACTACGCGGTCGGAAACGGACACCATGGAGCAGCAGAGGGAGACAATGCCGCGGCACTGCTGAGTAGGCTGACCGGAAACACGAGCAAGTCTTCGGGCTCGCGCGACGGTCCGTTTTCGGACAGTAAACAAGCGGGGTCGAGGACTCCGAGCCGCACCGACTGCAATGCCTTCTTGAAGAACCCGGACCGGCTGACAAATGACATAGTGAACGCGATGAAGTCGACCTTGCCGCGCGAGACGGGCCAGCTGAATAGCAACCTCGCGCCGATGCCGATTTCCGACGGCGCCAGTTCGGTGGCCGGTAGCACCATCTCGCGCGCCAGCCGCAACGAGAAGAGGGATCGCGACCGAGCAGGGGACCGCGTCGAGCGATCGTGCCTCCACGCAAGCTTCTCCACGAGCCAGTTGCTAGCGGGTCTCGAGAACAAGGCTGGTGGGGGGGTTAGTAACGGCGCCCTCTCGTCCGGCGATATGAGCAACGGGTCGTTCTACGGAGGAGGCGGTTCTGGTGCAGTGCTGCCACCAATCAGCCAGCCACTGCACCGGGAGCTGGGGCGATTATTCGCGACAGAAGCGTGTTACGACCTAGAAGATAGTGGCAGTGAGGGCGAGTCGGAGGTGATCCCTGAGAACGTGCTGAAACAATACGAGTGGAGGCAGAAACAGCTAGCGCTCCAGGCCCAACAATTTTCCGGGGCCGGGGAACCTGGTACCGCAAACAAGCGTACTAGAGAGACGGCGGAAGGGGGTCCGATGGCCGCGACTGCGCGGTCCGGTGTGGGAACCTCCTCAGGACTGGCAAAGGCGAGTAAGAGACTGAAGACGGACTAGTTTGTTACAGCAAACGGATGATAAAGTCGATCAAAGTCTCGGCAAAATGATTCCGTCCGTACTACGCGCTGGGACTATAGCTCAAGCAGAAAAGATGAACCAAAGGTGAACATACCAAGGAAGCTCCAGGAACCAAATCGATTATCGTTAAAAACAGTAGTTCTACAGCGGTTTCCGCTGCCGCTTCGCGCGCGTTTCTCAGATTATCAAGCTTGAATGACCTCCACAGGGTGGGCAAGAGACAAAGAATCAGATATTACTTGAATTTTTGCGATTTCTCCAGTCGCTTTCCCGGGGCGGCCAACGACTTTAAAGACCGTCCCCAAGATCAGATCTAAGCAGCCACTTACGCGTTCACGTAGTAATACGCGAAGGGAGAGGAAACGTAGCAACAAACTAAATCGTATACTTCAAGCCACCCAGCAGGTTTGCAGATGCGAGAAGAGCAGATCCCTCCCCGCGGCGCTAATTTTTTCAACCTGAAATAAAGCTGTACTTCGGGGCCATATTATTACTTAGGAACGCTTGGTACAATGAACGCCAACGCTCGAGTCAACTACTTTTACGGGGAAAATCATCAACCAGACTACGAACGCTTGGTATCGGATAGCTACTACGAGGCACGCTGTGAATTCTCATCAACAACTTCATCATTCGAAATTGCAATGTTGTATAAGCTGTCCCGGGGGGCAAAACGGACTTGAATGATATGCGGGAGTCACGACTTCATCTTACGACCTCATAGCGGAAGCAAGCAGATACAACAGAGGAACTAGTACGACGAACGGGGGTCGCGGGGTCGTACCAGCATCATGAGGATGGCTGGGGCTAGCACTGAGTGCTACACATCTAATGAAGCAACCGGCCGGCGCCGGTGGAGCCGGAACATAAAGTAGACGATCGCTTTGTCACCACGCAAATACGAGTTTCAAATGAACACAGAGAGACCATGTAGCAGTTTTCATTTGCATGATCTCATCGACACCTTCAACATCGGGGAGAAATTTATATCGCAGCCGCTGGAGGACGAAGGCGCTCATCAGCCGAAAGCACGCAGTACAGAGCTGCGGTCAATTGGGTCCTGTCGTGTCATGGTCATTCCCAAGTCTCGCATTGATGTCATCGTGTTGATGCACTGATGTGTGGCTGGGTGCCTCTAGGGAGTCCGGTTCGACGTGAGCGTGAAATGAACATGCTTCTGTGATTATCCATACTTCTCTTGAAGGTAATCAAAACGTGATACAGGCCGAACAAAAAACCAGGGCAAATAAAGCAAGGCGTTCACCGGCGCAAGAGTAAAATCATCATAATCTTCAAAACGTGAGCACGTCGCAGAAACATCACGTATCCACGCGTGCACCTCTTGTAGTCGCTGCGTTTTACACACAGCTTCCCCGCCTAAGAGAGACGAGAGTCGAGAGAAGTTTCATTTTTTCTACTTTAGGCCACCAGCAGCGACGCAAGGAAATAGCAAAAATGCGTGTCACTGTCAGTGGGAACCTCGGGCGCCGGCGGCTTGGTCTTGCATCGGTTTTGTGTGCAGTCTGGTGCTCGCAGGACCGACATAACTACGCACAACAAGTAGCTGCGGTTAGTGTTGTTGTGCCGGAAGGAAATTCTGCAGGCTCCTCCGCCGGCACCGGCTCGCCTCTCCCGGCACTGCACGTGCAGCGGCCGTGCCCGCCCGATCTCCCGCCGCCGACGCCACCTACGCGAGCCTTCCGAACATCAGGATCAGCGGGTCCTCCCTCGGAGGGTCGCCTAGCAGCGGACTCGTCCAGCATGCTAGCGGGAGCGGCGAGGACAATTCTCGGACCGCCGACGCCGCCAGCAAGTCGCGCAACCCCCAGTCCAGATGTGTCGCTCGGCGTCATGGGGGGTAGTGCCTCCGCTTCGAGTCTCACCTTCTTGCAGCAGCCCCACCAGCAACAGGCCGCGAAGTTTTCAGCGCTGCCGCCGATTGCCGCAACGGCGGAGCGGAAAGCGAAGGCTTTGAAGCCGTCGGCTATAATCGGCGCTGCTGGCGCCCGCAGTCTGGAGATCATGCCAAAGCCCGGCGGCGACGGGGCGGAGCTGGACGAGAATGTCGTGTTCATTTGGCGATCGCTGCCACAGTTTGACGCGTTTAAGACGGTCACCGTGGCCGAGAAGTGCAACGCAGTAGGAACTGTGATCTCGACCAAGGAGAAACCGATGCCTGTCACGCTGCATCTGTTCACGCAAATAGAGAACACGGACGTGTACAGTCCTGATTTCCGCCTGCGGTTGGGACTGCGACGGAGCGAGAGGGACCCGGAGCCCGGCTGTGTGCGCGCGAGTGCGACGCCCTTTTCCGCGTTGCCGAGGGCCGCACAGCAAGATCCCGCAGACCTGTACCGGTTGGAGTATAGGCCCCGGGAGTTCGTCAAGCTGTCGCGGAAAATTGCAGTTGCTGCAGAAGAAGAGGGGGACGAACACGGCGAAAAATTATGTACGGACGACGAGGACCTCCTCCGACGGGAAGAGCGAGGACGCGACGCGCGGGTCGAGGAAGTCAGCGTTGGCAAAACAGGAAGCAGCGGAAGCGGAGGTCTGCTAGCGGCGTGTTTTCCACCTGCCGCTTCCTCTGCTTGTGCCGGGCGCGGGAACGATGGATACAACATCAGGGTGGGGGAGAGCGAGACAAGTAGAGCCTCGGAAGCGACGTCGAGCTGTAGGAGCAAAGTTGAGCAGTTCCAGCCTGACTTCGTCTTCCAGTTTGCGGAGGTGGACTCGAACCCGGCCAAGTCGGACGGTTGGCTCGTCTACAAGCAGGTGATTAGCTACTTCCGCGGCAGCTTCCACTTTGCCCACTACCAGGACTATCCTCAGTGGAACGTGAGCAGAGAACCCGACCGCGCGGGAAACGTGTACTTCAACTACATCGCGGAGGGCCCCCGCAGCAGTCCAACGCATTTTCTGCGCATGAACGTAAACGACGCCGAGCAGCAGCTGCATTTTTCGGCGCCCGTCGCTACAGCGAAGGGGCAACAAGACGCGGGAGGGGACGTCGACGCCAGCGCGGTTGACCAGATTCAAGAGGGTCGTTGGCCGCCCGGGACGAAAAAAGAGATCTGGGAAGCTTGAGAAAGTAAGACCAGGAGTAATGTGATTGTGAACAAGAATAGATTTAGATTTATTTGCTGTCTTCCTCTTCACGACGGGGAATCACGTGACGTCGTGGCTTTGACCTCCTGCGAAACGAAACCCCGAGTCATGCGATCGCACGCACATTGCAGCAGCAGCATCCATTGGTTGCCGGCGACGTCTATTCCATTGCCGAGCAACGGATTTGTTTCTCCACATAAGTACACTCTGTCTTCTATAGCCGTCATGGAGCAGCCTGCAGTAGAATCAAAATCACCCCCCGAATGCCAAGATCAGATGGGAGCTTCCGAGCAATGAATCAGATTGATATGCTGAAAGGCTCCGCAACGAAACCAACGGGGGCACAAGGCATGAACTTGAGAAGCTTCTGTGTGAATAGAAGCAATTTGCGACGAAGTAGCACCAGACTGCGTCTGCAGCGCCTTGTCGTGGCAGCTTCACTGCAATTCGGTGATTCTCGTGCAGCTTCCTCCGACATCAACCTACTTTTTTTCTGACTGCGTGAGTCAAATGTTGACCGCGGTACGAGTCATCTACTTCGCGATCGCCAGCATCGATGGATCAGCATGATTGTTTGTTGGTGGCGTGAACAGCAACTTTTTCATCTCCTGCCTGAGTCAAAGCCTCGCAACAGGCAGGCGCACCAGCTGGAAACCGCATCCGCGCTACGCATGCGGCCCGGGAGGCACTTAAGGCGCTCTCGACGGCGACGGTGAATGCCCCGGCGGATGACGAAATGGGTCCATGTTGACTTGCGGCCGGGGAGACGCACTTCCACGAGAGGACGTGGACGCACGGCCTTGCTCTTGGTCTTGCAGACGCGTCTCTAGAAAGATTCTGTCGGAATCGGAAAAACTCGATGTCCGCATTCCGACCGCGTACGGGGCTTCGTGTTCGTGAACGAAGAGAATTGCGGATGCCGCCCTCATCGCAGCTGCTGCTGTGGCTCGCCCTGTTTTTCTGTTCCTCTCGGTCGGCAGCAGCAGTGGCCAGCTCGACTACCGCACCGTCGCGGCTGCTCCTCGATTTGCACCTGAAGCACTGGCGATGGTACCGAAATCTGCGCAACCTCCTCCAGGAGTTCGGGCACCCGGACTCCCGTGCGGAGACCCGTTACAAAAGAGCACGCGGAGGTGCTCCTTCGACGAGCACAGCTGGAGATCGTCTTCCACGAAGCAACTTGTCGAAGGCCGTCCGCGGCCAGGCCGCCGACGCCCAGAGGCCGCTCCAGGATCTACTTGGAACAGATGAAGAACTACCCGGCAGGAGGATTCCCGTCGTCCACCGGCCGGTTTTGTACGACCAGCAGGCGCGGGTCCCGCGCCCGCTCACCGGCTATCCGCACAGCTCCACGCGGTTCGCGTGGGAGGAAGAGCGGCAGGTCTGGGGGGAGATGAGCCGGGTCGAGATCGTGGAACTGCCTGAGGAGTGTTATGCCGAAAACTCGCCGGAGCACCCCTCGTTCTTCCTCTTCTACGGCGCGGCGAGGAGAGAAAGCGTCGTGGGGGGGACCTTCCCGGCGCACTGGCTCACGAGCGCGTTCAAGGAGTCGTGGCTGCACGGGTACAACTATCACCTCAAGGAGGGGTACGACGTCTACGACCACCTAGAAAGCACGGCGGAAAAGCTGACGGCAACCAAAGCGGCGGAGGCGGCGGCGATAGCAGCGGCAGAAGCTGCAGCGAAAAACGCGGAGACGGGGGAGGCCGAAACGACCACGAATGAACCACGAAGCAGTAGTAGTACAACGACCTCCACGTCCACCACAACATCCGACACACAGGTGACGACGCCATTCAAGGGCAAAATTGTGAAGAACCCGATCAATTTCTTCGTCACAGCATACGACGAACAGGACGCGAAGTACCAGGACTTTTTCTTTCGCGCGGAGGACCGGACGAACAGTATCGGTGTCGGGAAAAATACGGACCGTTGGGCGCCGAAAGCGCTGCTGGGAATGTTGGCGGTCGCTCGGGAAGAGCACAGGAAAAAGCGGGAGGAGGGAGAAGACGCGGCTGACGAGGTGGACGATGAGTCGGCAGTCGTTGAGCAGTTCGAAAGCCTCTTCTACCGGCATTTGTTTGAGAACACCTTGGCGGCTGAAGCTGCTGCCGTGGGTGCGGCGAATGCCAACGCCACAACGGCAGACGTCTGTGGCGTAACCGCCAGCGCGGGAGGCGGACTGGCCGTCGCCCCGTGCTCGCACCAGTCGCATGCGACCGCGAGCCCAACAGCGAGCTCTCAAGACTCGACGGCTGGTGCCGAACCGGTCCCGCAAGCGCTCGCGGCGCTTGCGGGCGTTGACGTTTCGCCCCACGGTTCCGCCGTGATTGCGGACGCGTATCGCGCGATTTCCGGGCAGGATCCGATCATCCTGCGCAGGATGGGCTACATCAAGAACATCTTCAAGGGGACGATCTTCCAGAAGTTCCAGCGTAATCTAACCGCCATTGCCGGCGAGTTTTCTGAGGCGGTGGCCGATCTGCTGCACCATTCTGCGCCGGAAGTGTTCGCAGACGAGATGGGCAATCCTGGGGAAGGGGCGATAGCAGCTGACCACGCTGCACCGCCGGAGGACGCGCTGCTCGCCAGGCTTGCGGCGGTCCAACCGGAGCACGCCGCGCCGCTGCAGGCCCTGGAAACCGGTGGCGTTGAACTGTTTCCGCAGCGCGAGTGCATGGGACTTGCGTACGTCATCTCGCGGCTGGTCGAGGAGGAGTACGCTCTGATGGGCTTCATCACGGCCGTATCCTCGGGGCAGATCAAGTCGAGCATGTTGCGCGAGTCGTTGGACAAGAGATTCCGGCTGCAAATCGGAAGATGGCTCACGATCATCCTCGACGACATCGTGTACGACACGCACCTGTTCGGGTTCTTCGATTCCAAGATGCTTCTGCTGGAAGAGAAGCTGGAACAGCAGGGGCGAAAGGCGAAGGGTCGTCGTGGAACAAAGCGGTTTGTGCGGCAGCCCAACTACGAGGCGGAGCGACTCTCGCACCGGGATAGAATTCTGGAACGGAGCAGGTTTACCGATACGTTGTCGCAGATATTGCATGTAACTCAGGCGGACTTGGACGTGGAGACCACGGCTGATGTGGAGGTCCCCGGCACCGCGCCCGCGACCGCTGGCGAGAGCAGCGCACTTCCTTCATCAGCCGAACAAGAGGGGCCACCCCCTGAGGACGCAGTCGACTTGGACGCGCTGCTCCGGGACCAGCTCGCCCAGCGGCCCCGCGAGCTACTCACGCCGAAGTTTCGGTACGCCTTCCTCCCCCAGTACATCAAGCAGAACGGGCGCGCCTTCCACCGCCGTGTTCAGCAGAAATCCCACTTCGCGAAGGAGGAGGAGTCCCTGCTCGTGGCCTTCCTCGGCCACGTGATGCAGCGCGAGAAACTGCTCCGCATCCTGGCCGCGTGGGTGCACGACCTGCGGTACCTCTTCGACTTTCTCGAGCAGAAGATCGAGGCCGAGGTCCATCTTTCCACGAACAGTCGCGCAGTGGACAAGTCCAGGATCACGAAGCGACACGAGGACTGGAAGGTGGAAAGCATGAACCAATTGTACTCCGAGCCGACCGGCGGTTTCCCCGTGCCCTTCATGGCGGAAACGACGCTGATGAACTTACGGGCCGGTGGCGAGGCCCGCAAGAGCCAGATGAAGGAGTACCATCTGGCGAACGTCTTCTTCCGACACGTAAAGGAGGCGTTCGATCGCCACTTCCTGGCGGTGGAATCGGAAGAAGGTAGTGGGGGCAACGGAAGTACGAGTACCACCAGCGGCCGCGGCACATCGACAGCGGAGCCGAAGCGGCAGAGCTCCGCCTGGTTTCCGGTGGGAGGAACGTACATCGGGTTCCTGAGGTACGGGAGTTTGCAGGGCTTTCACGCGAACGGCAGGCTGGACATTCCCGACGCAGACATTGATCTGATGGTGACCCTGGACGAGGGACCCGAAGGCCTCTCGCCGCGAGACCCGTTCTCTGAGTCGCGCGACGAGGAACTTGAGGGCCACGAACAGGAACAAGACCGCTTGCAGACCCGGCTCGCGGAGCTGTCCTTCATGATCCGCGAGGAAGGTCGGTACACGCTACAACATGGAACGGTGGAGCAAGCGCGTGCGGACGCAGAGAACAATGGTGCCGAAGGTGTGGTGGAAGCTGTGCCTGAAAGAGAAAAGCCGAAGCTTGGTCCAGCTGGGCGTACTTCCGGCCTCCGGGAAGAGTGCAGAACGCGGCTTGCGATGGAGTACTACGCGGGGAGTCATCCAGTCCCAGAAGCAGGCGGGGGCGACGTTGTCACCGAGCCCGCGGCGACTGCCCCTGTTTGCAGCTCCGCGCAGTACGACCTGATTCGAGAATCTCGCGCGATTCAGAGCCGGCTCGCGGAACTGGAAAAAGCGCGCGTGCAGAAGCAGGATGCGTTCTTGGACAAGGACTTGGCGGACCCGCGAGTGCGGGCGGAGTTCGGAGTCTCGTACAAGGAATACGAGAAGTATCAGTCATTTGCAGGAGAGGCAGAGGGGGCAGAGGACAAAGGCAAAGCAGCAGCGGACAAACTGAAACGCCAGCTGCTGCGACCGGGGCGCCGCGTCAGCAACTACCACGCATACGCTGCGAACCGGGTCTTCCTGCTTTCAGAGGAACTGGTGAACAGGTACGAGTGCGTGAACAGCATGCAAAAATCATCGTCCTGTAGTAAAAAATGTAAATGAAGAAGAAGATGTTGAACCTCAGTCGATCTCGATGGCGGGAGGATTTCGCCTCGTGCTTCGTCCACATCAATTCAGAATGATGAAATGACCCCGCGGCCCACAGGTTTGGCTGGGCCGGCTGCCGCATGGGCGACCAGAAGCTTACGTGTTACCAGCGCGCATTCGGTATTCTGGACGAGGTGAACTTCTACGTCGAAGTTGCCTTTTTGAAGCCGTTACGGGTCGTGAACATTCCTGGACTGGAGACCACAACGAGCAGCGGCCGCCTCGTCTACGTGCACTGCGACTACCTCAACGTTGCGGCCGACCACGACGGGGCCCTCGTGCCGCGCTCGTTTGAGCTGCTGCACGAAATCTACTTCCCGGAGAGCTTTTTCCCGCTGCGCCCGTGCCACGGCTGGGGAAGCATGGTCAAGTGTCCGAACACGTTTGACACGCTCGAGGACTATGACCTTCCGTACGCGAAGCAGAACGCCGTGCGATACAGTGACTACGCCGTGCTGGGAACCTTCCACGGGAACCGGAGCCATCCTTCTCCGACGTCGGTCGGCGTAGCAGAGCCCGGCGTTCTCGAGTTCTTCAGATTGCAAGAGACGATCGCGGCCCGTCACAGCCGCGGCGACTCCCCCTTTCCGCAGCCGGGGATCACGCGCGACGCTGTGTTTCAACGGCTCGCGGCCGGCGGGGACGAGGCAGGCGGCAGTGTGGATGCGAACTCACTTTCTGCGATATCCTTGCAGATTATGGCCACTGCGACTGATATCACTGCCGTCGACATTGCTGCGCAAGCACTGCCCCAACGACAGGCTCAAGAAGGGCCGTCGACCGTGGCTGCCAGCCCCAACAGCGTCACGTCCAAAGTGGCCAGATACGAAGAGTACCAGGCTGCGAAAGTCGACGTCGTGGCCCACCAACACGTGGTGGTCGAGAGAAGGTATTTGCGTCCGGCGACAGAGACGGAGATAGTAAATCAACCGAAAGTTATAAACGAACCTGAACCCGAGGTCCTGGTAGTTGCCTCCTCTCCGCAGGACCAGGAGCCATCCCCAGCTTCGGCAACCAATGACTTTGGGGAAGACGAGAACTTCGGGGCGCAGAAGCGACGGCCAGTCCACCTCATTACGCAGGGCAATCAGCGCGCACTCGCGGAACTGCGGAGGCGGCACGGAGCTGCGGATGTAGTTGTAGGGGATGACGCTGCTAGTCGAGAGAGCACCAGCGAAACAGTAACGGCCCCTTCCTATGGCTATGACCAGGCCGCTGCGCTCATTGCACCATCATCGCCACCTCCACCTTCGCCGTCGTCGATCGTTCCGCCGGCGAAGCAGCTTGCAGCGGAGGCCGCAGTCCTTCCGCACCCGCAGCCGGCAGAAGCCGTTACTTCTGAACTGCAATCCAGAGTGGACACGGCGATCCGCAGCATGTACATGCCTCAGAAATATAGCACCTCCCCATCTTCATCAACATCTTCTGGAGATGCTGACGGCCGGCGGACGCATCACCTGGGAGTGCCTGTGTCCTACCGACCCGACGTGCAGCCCTCGTTTCAGTCGTTTTTCGACCGTGAAATCGTGCTCCCGAGCGTGCGGAGACGAGAAGCGAAAGAGCAGAAGAAGAAGCGCGGCTGGGATGCTGTGCGGGCAGAAGCTCCTGCAAATGCCCACTCAGGTGAGCAATCCACCTCCGCGACGACCAGCACTGAAATCACATTCGGCGTGCGCATGGCGTTTCGTTTCTGCCACGAGGTGGTGCGGCGAAAAGCGAACGAAGTCGGGGAAGTACCCTGCATCGTCATTCATCTGTGCACGGAGTGGTTGGGAAAAATGGGGTTTGTGAAGCGGCTTGCCGACGTGATTGGACAAACGGGCGACGCGATTTCGAATTCAGAAGAAGTACCGCCGCAGTCGACAGTTTCCGCAGAAGAAGAGGAGGTTCCGAAGCCCGAAGATTTGGAGCTGTGGCTGCTGGAGCAGGACCGCTTTAAGCTTCCGCGGAAGACGGCGGAAAGCTTTTTCGTCTCGACGCCGGAGTGGCGCCACTACCTCCAAATCATGAACAGCGTCTGCGGCTCCATCGGTCCCATTCCTCTGAAAGAGCTCCAGCCGCTGGAGCTGGTCATTCTGCTCTCATACTATCCAGGGAACGCGGACAAGTACGCTTTTTTTGCCTCGCTCATCCGCCAGCACAAGGGCTACGAGACGCGTAATTACTACACCAACGAGCTTGTGGGACTGTTTGCGGACGTTTTGACAAAGAATTTGACCGCGAGCGTCTTGGACCGGGCGAAAATCGGGCAGCCGCGCAGTCTGGATTCGCTGTTGTTGGACATCTATTTCGAGGAGGTGCTCGCCAGGTTTGGGCATGAGGTAGAGGACAATCTTGAAGCAAAGGCCTTCAACTGGACCTCGGTCACGCACGAGACGCGCCGGCGAAGAGACGGCGTCCGGCATCTACTCCTTGCAAGGAACGAGAGTATGGAGAGCTCCCATGAGCCCTTCTCCTCCGGATTGTGTCTTGGCATTGCCGACTGCTTTGTACGGAAGAAAAAGCGAGAAGCCGAGAAAGCAGCTGCAGCGCGAGGACCACAGGGGCATCAATTACAACTACAAGAGGAGGACATGACGACGCAGTGTCAGGAGGACCGCCACTTTGTGTTCCACCACCCTGCGTCGAAGAAGTTTCTACAGACGCCGATGGTCCTGCAAGACATGGTTACACTGCTCAAGTACAACCTGGCGCTGACATTTAAGGGGGCCGCCTCGCACGATTTGGGCCTGTGCGACGTGCGCTACTACGTGCGGGCGCCAGCGTAGAAGGTGGCGTCACGTGTGCCGGTGCACGCAGCATGCGCATTTCATCAAGGATCTCTAGGAAAGTACAATGGTTGAAGATGAAATACTCTACAAACTCGCGCGAAGATACTCACTCAGGCTCAGCCACTCGCTCGCCTATTCAGACGGTTCGATCATTGAGACGCATCAGACTGTATCTGATCATCTCGATCAAGGTTTGACCTCCACGAGCCAGTTTTCGTGGTAGCTCGTTCTGGTCACGAGGTCAAAGATCTGCATGTGCCTTCACTACGACGATAAAACCCCTCTTCACATTGTGGCGCGGGCGCTGCGCATTCTTTTCATATCTCTCGTCTTCTGGTTCTCGCAGTGAGATCATCTTCATCTCTGCTCACTTCATCGTGGCTAAGGCTACTATACGAAAGATTGATAGATTGATACGCTGACCCTGACGGTGAAACGAGAATTGTTGTGCCTGTGGTTCAAAAATAAACTACGTGTATCAACAGTTGAAAGCAAGCCTACTCACCATGGCGGAGGACCACGGCGCGACTGACGAGCAGACTCTTGCTCAGGTTGAGCGTCTGCGCGACGAGGCCAAGCAGACGCCGGCGATTTCCTCCCTGATTGATTTGCGCGCGTTTGCTACGGATGCAACCGAATTTCCTGCGCCAGGCGGTGGCAGTGTAAACATTTTCTCGCGGAAGTTGCTGAATCTGGCGAAGGAAGTAGACGTTGGGGTCTCAAGCGAAAGCGCGGGAGCGAGTTCGTCAAGCGCGAGTCGCTTGTTCACGCAGATGCGGAAGTGTCGACGCGACGGGAATTGCTTCTACCGGTCGTACTTGTTCGGCCTGATGCACGAGATGTGCGTTGACGTGGCGTTTCGCCAAAAAACTTTCGCGAAGATCAAGGGCGAGAGCCTCGGCTACTGCGAGACGGCTGGCTACGACAAGTTCGCGCTCGAAGGAATGTGGGAAGAAACGGTGGAAGGTACTACAAACATTCATACCATCGATCCAGGTAATGGAGGCTGTGGTCAGACGAGAGAGAGTTCTTAGCCGGTCTTAGCTTTAGCGGTGTAGTTCCAGCACTCCATTTGCATTGCCCTTGCCGACGTTTGCGATTGTCATTGAGAAACGAACAACAACACAGTGCTTGCCTCGATCTTCCCCGAGCAGAACGCCGCGGACGGAGCGTCCAAGGCCTCGGCGGTCCCTGCCTCGTCGCTCGAGAAGCTTTTCCAGAGCGACGATCTGAACTATCCCATCTGCTTTCTCCGGTGTCTCACCTCCTCCTACCTCAAGCACAACAGGGACGAGTACTTCCCGTTTCTGATGGACAGCTATGGGAGTGTGGACGCTTTCTGCCAGCAGGAGGTGGATCCGATGTGGCGAGAGGCCGACCAGCTGCAGATACAGGCGCTGGCGAGCTTCTTTCGCGTGCCCATCCGGATCTTCTACCTGGATCAAAGTGAGGGAGAGTTTTGCACGCCGCACGAGCTCGCGTTCGAGGGCGGACCCGGCGCAAGGTTTGTGATCAACTTCCTGTACAGACCAGGGCACTACGAACTGCTGTATTGAACAAAATGCGAACTTCTCGAGAACGCTATCTATGGCCTGGCCACCGGCGGTGAACGTATGCGCGAGAAAGAAAAGAACCTGCCCGCCCTCTATCAAAGCAATTTTTGAAATGGCCAGGTGGGTGCGAAGTGCCGAATTGCCGCTCCGATGTTGCATTCAATTGGGTACTTGTTCCGTCATTGATGTGCATGTGCGATTCGCACGATCGAAATATGCCGACGCGTGGGCCAGCGACGGAACGAGAACGTGTTCGACGCTAGTACTAAAGCTCCATCAAAAAGGTCGCCGTGCTTGAGGTTGAGTCTTTCAGACAGTAGGTGAAAGGCAAAGGCTTTTTTACTTTCTTCTATAGCTAATCGCCCCTGATGACGATGAAACTGACCGCCGCGGAGGCGGCCCTGTTGACCCAGGGTGCGGTGGCGGACACTTCGCAGTACAGCTCTGACTTCTGGTCCAAGTCCGAGAAAAAGTTCACCAAGTACCTGCGAAAGCGTCAGAACCGGCCGAAGGAGGGGCCGGTGAATCCCCGCCTCCTTCATATCCCGCAAGAGCACTGCGGGATTTTGTTCGGCCGCAGTCGGGAACGCCTGAAAGCCTTGCAAGAGAAGTACGGCGGGGTGCGCTTCGAAATCGTGGCTGACGTCGTAGTGCAAAAGACACCGAATGCGTCGCCGGCGGACGAGGTACGTTCACTTTCAAATGTGGAGAGATGACGATGAGGCATTCATAGGATGCTAGTTGATGCACATGCAGCATAGGGAGAAAGCTGTCGCCAAAAGTACGCTGGAAATCAAAGGAAAATCGCAGTTAGGCTGATCGCAAATGGGCATGGAGACGAGACCACCACCCAGGTTCTTTCCTCCCCCCGGCCGCCTTCGCAGAGGGTGACCACGGTGAAAATAATCGGCGGTGTGGACGAGGATCTGCCCTTTCTTCGCGAGGAGTTCGTGTACGCGGAGGAGCACTATCCGGTTCAGGAGCTCTCCTTCGTGATCCAGTCCTCGCAGTTGCTGAAACAGATCGCGCAGTCCACAAGGGCCCAGATTAGTATCGAGAACCAGAAAGGGGGCGGGTCCGCGATGAAGGGCTCGGCGTCGACAAACAGCCTGGCGGCCGGGGGGTCCGCGGTCGTGGATCAAGTGGCGGAGGAGCCCGAGGGCCGGGACGCGAACCGAGAAAAGGACACGGGCGGGGGGTCGGCGGTAATTACGGAAATATGGCTTGTGGTTGTGTCACAGTAAAGTGCTTCGGTTGATGGAAGATGTATCGATGCTCGTCGTGTATCGAAGGAACAAGTGTTCTTCATCGAGGTTCGAATGCCATTAGTTCTCGCGACACGCATGATCACGATTACAGACGAGCTCTTCGAACCAGCTGGAGCTTCTCGCGTCCAGCCCGGGAGACAGCGACGCCGGAAGACGAGACGCAAAAGGCAACATCAAGAGTCGAACCAGTCGGGAAAACCGTTCGAAGCCGGGGTATCTGCGCGTGCGGGGTCCGCGGCAGTGCGTGATACTCGCCCTGCAAGCATTGGACACGCACTTCATGTACTTCGACATTGCCCGCGAAATGGACGCCATGATGCAGGAGCTGAATGCGTGTAAGCAAGGACTGCTCGCGGAGATGAAAGTGTGAAGTGAGAAAAGCGCAACCATGAGTCAAATTGATTGATATAAACGCGAGGAGCCACATTTTGATTTTGCTTTTGTGTGCCCCATATTGCAGCTGCAACACGATCGCGATGTTCAAAGACGACACAGAGATAGACTGCTAGTGCAGCATTGCCGCGATTACTGGAAAAACGAGTGGCGTTACCTGAGTCTTTCGGCAGTGGCAGCCTAGCTTGCTCGGGCAGTCATGTACGTGTTTGCAACGTGGCGAAGGCTTTTCACCACGTGGAAGAAACACAAAGATAAAGTAAAGGAGCAGCGTTGAGGACGGGACAGGAGCGTGCGCGACTGAGAGAGAGCATCACAATAAATACGTTGCTATCTTCTTCGGCGTCAGCGTTGGTGCCATTCCATTTTCTGCAACTCTGTGCTGAACAGGCATGCCTGCGATCATGATCCTTGGCTTTGGCTGCTCGTAATCCTAGCGGGCCATTCATGTTCGCTCGCATCATGTTTATCTAAAACTGTAACGTGGCACAGACGCCAGCGTGACCATGAAGCATGAAAATAAAGCATTCCAACATGTCGGGGCACACGCTTGGTGCTGGTGGATGCGGCGAGAGAGGAGGCGGGCTGGAGGGTGTTGCTGGGTATGCAGCTGCTGAAGGCGGATAGCCGGACGAAGGTGGAGCGGGCGCTAGGGAACTAGGAGGGGCTGTCGGGGTGGGCGGGGTCGGGGGCAAAAGCTGGGAGCCTTCTTCATTATTCGGGTACTTTTGATGGGCTCGCCGTTCAGCGAATAGAGTGGGCCCCGCCCTCCGCTCCCTCCACCCCCTGCGGGGTGATGAGCTGGCTGCCGGACCGGCTGCTGGGAGCGTGCGGGGGAGGTGGAGCGGGTCGCGGCTCGTCGAGGGCTTCGCGGAACGTGCTCCCGGCGGCGAATGAGGAGCGGGCCACGTGTTGCGCCATCATGCCACAGTGCGGAGATTGCGAAGGCGGCCGCACATGGCCGCAGAGTTAGCGCCTGCAGCCCTGGCATCACCGGAATAGAAAAGGCGCCACGGTGAAAGGATAACCCGCTCGCGCCGGTCCTGTCGGACGAGGATGCCGCGGGCACGAAGGAGGAGGCGGTCGAAATGGGGATCCGGACGCGGACGGGCGGCGCTGTCTTCGGTGTCGTCTGCGTGTTCCTCGCCAGCAAGCTCGGCGAAACAGCCAGAGAAGAGAAAGGCGGAGGAAACGGCGGACGGGGGAGAGAAGAGGCAGCGGGGGGGAGGGAACCCGCTACGACATTCGGGCAACACATGCCCCTGCGGATCATGCTGGATTCCGCAACCTTCATCCCGCCGCGGGTGCAAGGGCGCGCGCGGCGCTGCTGCCTCTGGTAGCAATGCACTAACTGGCTCATATAACAACTGCGGGCGCGTCGTATATTGCGACTGGTCGCGGTCTCGTCGAGATGGGAGCAGAAGCCGTCGCCGAAGTCCGCGCCGCTACCGTTTCGCGCGTCGCGAATTCGCCCAGCTCTGCAAGACGGCCGCCTGCCCGCGACCCGCCAAAAATTTACTACGCGGATGCACAGAGTCCTTCCTCGACCGCGACCGCTCTGGCCTCTGCCCCGGTGAGGCTTCGCCTATCGAGAGCAGTTCTGGGGTCGAGAATCAATTTCCAGGCGCGGCGCAGGGTTGGCCATTCAAATGAGGCAGGGCGCTCGAGCAGAATCAGAACGCCAACAACGCGCGACGCCGTAAAAAAACCAAGCGGCGGGGTGCTGTTCGCAGTCCTTGGGGCTGTCGCCTCCCCCCCGTCCCTCGCGTTCAGTTTCCTTGCAGGGCGGTATGGTGCTCGTGCCCCTAGTAGGGTTGGTAGTGACAACCTTACTTGCATGCTCCTCGCTCTTCAAAATACAACAGCAGCCCAGGGACGTGCGTCGTTTACCTAATTTGGAACTTATCTCGCACTGTCAAGCAACAACTTCATTGACATCGACAACAACAAAACGCGACTCGTCATTGCGTCTTTGTTTTTCGTAATTCGGAGCAGCCTCTTCGTACGCCAAGGTAGCGAAGGGTTAGTACCCAGCCACACAGTCGTCCACATGTACTACAGCGCGGGAACTATACAACCTAAGTACTCCTTAATAAGATAACTTACGCGTGGTTCGGAGCCCGCAAATGACCCCAGTGACATAGGGAAGATTGTGGTCGTCGTGAACAAGATTGATCGGCGCCGTGCTATGGATTCATGGACGTCTGGCGCAGGCGCAGAGCTAGTTTATATGAAACTTACACTTACACAACTACAGGCGCGGCAGCCAATGGATCGCTTGCTGCTGCCTATTGGACTGAGATCTTTCTATCCAGGCTAACGCTAGCGGCCGACGTTTATCTAATCTGCACTTTCAGAAGCTGAAGATCGTGCAGCTGAAACGTCAATCGCTCACGACGAACGGCGCGACGGGTACGCGTGCAGGCAAATCGAGACTCCGCATCGTCTTTTCGAATCGAATTTCGGCTCGGTCTCCGATCAGGTGCGTTTCCTTTCGTCTTCTCGTGCTACGTACGCTAATTTGAAGTCGAACTCCCGTGGGAGCAGTCCCGTTGTGGGAGTCTCGTGTGGGCCTGGGATCTGGATGTCCGTGTAGCTTGTAAATGTGTGTAAAGGGAGGCTGGGGGGCGCGACCAAGATCACAGTGAGTCGGAGCAATGGCTTTCCGAATTTCAAGTGAAACGATCTTTACATTTACAGGCATTGGAAAGGCATCCCAGGGAGGCGGGAAGATTAACGTCAGATCGATATGAAGTCAGGAGAAAAGCAAAAGCTGCCGTCGACGACGATGAAGCACTGTGGAGCTGAGTCTGAGCCATTTGCTTCACTCACGGGCACAGTAACTTTACCTTTATTTTTCATCGACGTACTAGGTGTAGGTAAGGCTCAGGAGCTCAGGCTATAGATGTCTCGTGAATGTAGCTCGTTGATGAAGGAGTAGGAGAAGATGAAGATGACGCCAAAAGAAATTGTGTTCCTGGAGGGCTTTCGATGCGTCTGGCTCGCCAGCTTCGGTCGTTCTCGAAGTTGGTGCTAGCTTTGACGGGAGCAGAATGGGGTTGGTGGTCTTGCCACTTGCCGGCGACCGAACAAACCGCACAAAGCTGTCGGCGCTCTGATGATGCACGGAAGCGGCGGAAGATTCGACCCATCTAAGGTCAGCGGCCCCCAGGGGCAGGCGGCTGCTTCCTCTGCGTCAATTCGGACGCGCACGACGGGTAATCATGCCAGCGGCAAGCAGCGGTTTTTCGCCTCCGCTGGCCCTTCGGGGTTGCGTGTCGTGGTGCGACATGGTTCAGAAGCTGAAGATTTGGTCGGGCACGAGGATAGCTTGGCCGACCAGCCGTTCGTGGAATTACGCGATGGGGTGCCAAACGCTACACGAGAAGGCGGAGACAGCCGGCAACCTCCAGACGAACTCCAGCACGACGCAGGAGGTTTCAGCAGTGCTTTCATCGCCTCGACATCGAAGCAGAGTAGTCGCGGCTTCAGCCGCAACTCGTCGAAAATGTCGAGCTCGACAGCGCGATCCGGCTCCACCCTCTTCTCTGCGGGCGGCGGCAGGAACAATCGGGGAGCTGCCCGGGGCGCAAGGAGCACCGAAGAACGCAACGGCGAGACCGATTCCCACACAGCGGGTAAAAATGATCCTTTCATCGTGCGCGGCTCCGCCTCTGGCCACACGAGCTCCTGCAGCGAGGAAGAAGGGGTGATGGCGTTTCCGTCCGAGCTGACCTCCGGCGTGCAAGCAGTACGCGTCCCCCAGTCGGAAGGCCCGTCGTCGAAAACAAATAGAGACGACGCGTTGGCGGACTTCGAGAAAAACGGACGAAAAGACCAAGCCGCTGTGATGGGCGGAATCAGCGGTGCGGCGCCGTTGCTCATCAACCATATCAGGTTAGGCGGACGAGAGGGAGGGGGCGCCCTCAGCACTTCGGACGGAAGTGGAGCAAGCCAGGCTGCCTCTATTCCCCGTGAGAACAAGAGCAGCGGCTTCTCATCCGCATTGAAGCCGATGCTGCAGACAGTTAATGGAGCGTCGGCGAACACCGGTAAGGCAACGACAGGACAACCGCAACCGGGTGGCAGAAATGGAGCGAAAAAATTTGCACCGTCCTCTGAGCCAGCCCCAATGGTCATCAAAGACAGCTGTTTTCGTAACTCATCCTCGTCGGCTGACTTTAGTCTAAAGACACAGCAGACGAACAGCGGCAGGAACACTAAAAGTCGTCTTGTTATCGAGGAGGACTACGCAGATCAGGACGCGGACAACCGGGAGAAGGCGAAACAAGAACCCAGCGGGCGAGAGGCCACTTCTGTTCACGGTGGTTCATGGATGATGCGGAAGAGCTCAATGTCAATGCCAGCAACTACGGCTGGAGCGACCGCGATTCATGCTCTGGCTGGAGGATCCAGTGCAACAACTCCTAATTCTAGGGTCACAAAATCTGCCACCGGTGGTGCGAATGCGACGACGGAGGCGAAGCTGCATCGCATGATGGCGATCATGAACAGTGGCGCGTCTGGCCATCGTGGAGCCGCACCTTTCGGAGCGGTTGGCGATGGAAGCCCACCTTCCAGAACCGCCATGCCGCTGCCAGACACGGAAGTTCCTTTGCAAAGCGGCGGCGCGTTTTCCGGTACCGACGTGAACTACGCGGCGTCAGAAACAATGCTGCCGCCGACGGACGAAGCTGCCCTCGATCCTTTGCAGTCTGCGCCCCGGTCTCCATCGCCGCACAACCGGTCGCAGCACGTAGCTGCGGAAGTGGAGGAGTGGCGCTTGTGGGATGCGCTCACATCCTCGGCCACAAATCCGTCGAATGCGCCACATCAGAAATCTTCAAGAACAACCTTGCATTCTATTACTTCCGGCGGGGTGCGGCCCAGCTTCCTGTCCCCTATGGAGGCACCTTCGTTCACATCCGGAAAAAATGCAAACCTCTCGCTAGGGCAGCCACCGGAAATATCCGGATCCTCGGCTCCTCGGCCGGCCACGAATACGGAAACTTCACAACTCGAAGGCGACGATCCTGTTGATGCCAGTGCAGCGGCCTTGGCGGATGTGAAAGAGGTTTTTCGCAGAGCCGTGAAGAATCCATTGGGGCTGATACTGTGCGAGAGACTCGGCATCGAGGCGGAATTTTACAGGCGTGAAGAGGAAAACGATAACGAGGTCGATAGGTCAGATGACGGGACGACGGGGGGTAGTACGGCCAACGGAGGCTTCGACGGAACCCGCAAAAAAAAACTGGGCGGCTACCATGATCCATCGCTCTGGACGATTCGGGACGAGCGGCGCACGAAGAAATCGTCCAAGACAACCACAGGTCCTGGCGTCGGAGAACGAGGATCTTCGAGACACGGCGAGCAAAAAACCTTCGCAGCTACCACGACTTCTACTGCAGCCGCCGGCGGTGGATCCACTGGTACCCAACTGGTCACCATGTACAACTTGGCTTCGTCGGCTTCCGGAAGCTCAGCCTCCGGTTCTGCCAGTTCGGCTTCGAGCGCCCGATCTAACTACAGCTCGACTTCCGCATCGGCAACGGCTGCAGCTACATCCACAACACCAGGCCTCGTCCCGAGTGCAACGTCTTCTTCTTCGAGTGCAGTTTTCGCGGACTGCGGGGGCACGGACATGGTGAACCTCAGCGGAGGGGGAACTGGCGAGTCCGCAACGGTTGGGACAACTTCAGGCGCGACGGGATCCTTCTCTGCTCGCCAGGGCTCCGCGCGAAGCGACAGAGAGACGACGCCACGAACTGACGGAGCGAGCGGATCGTCGTACTCCTCGTCAAGCTCAGGAAGTGGCAGCGCGAGGCGAGGGGGTGGCAAAGGTGGACCTGCGAACCCGAATGCCTCTCTCACGAACCTCACCAACCTGGAGCTGATCGACGAAGAAGACTCCGGGGTGGCAACTGCGAGTGCTCCAGGAGTCGCGGGGGCAACAACAGGAGCAGCCGCTGCAGCGCCGTCGTCATCGTGGTGGTTGCCTTCGGGTGGTCTCGCTACGGCGACGAGCGCCGAGACTGACGCCGCGCGTGATGAACTAGCTAAAGCGGGCGAAAGCGAAACGCCGGCAAGCGCCAATGGCAACGTTGAAAGCCCGACGAGCAAGCTGAACACCATGTTGATCCGAGACAGCGCGCGAAGCACGACTGCAGAAGGGTGCTCTTCGTCAAGCAGGTCTGGGACTTCTTCCTCTGCGTCTTCTTCGAGCGCGAGCAGAAGCAGAACAGCGCCTGCCGGCTCCGGCACCGATACGTCGTCGCAAGCAAAATCAAATGCCCCCGCTGGAGGTATGACAATGACTCCGAATCAGGATGATCATACCTGGCGAAGTGAGCAAGATAGCGGGAGCCGCACGGAATTTTTCCGAATCGACAGTGCGCAGGATAGCCCTGTAAGTCCGCAGAGGCGCGTTGATTTGGCGGCTGCCGAGAAAGCCTTTTTTCCGGACTCGCCGTTGGGTAGAATAGGAGCTTTGGGGTCACAGCATCTGGGCGGCCAGCAGCTCGTCATGGAAAACTGTTGTCTAGAAGACGTCCCGGGTGCGGGGCAGGTGGAAGTGCGGATCGCGGAGCACGTCCCTGTTCCTCAAGCGGGCACACACGTTAGTTCGGTATCTGCAGGAGCAGAGGCAGACGTCGAACGGAGCTTCTGCTCAGCACGAATCGACGCCGCGGCGCGCGTTGTCGAGGTAGTTGGAAATTTCCAGTATCTTCGCAGCCACCGAACGCAATCGCATGTCATGAAGGTGGGTAGAGTGAAGCCAACCTACCGATTCGAGCTTCCGCGGCGCGACGTTCTCGCTCCAGCGTGCGTGTTTCGGACTGAGGCGCTGGACGACTGCGTGGCTTGCGAGGGGGGTCCACGGATGGTGTCGCTACGGTTCCCAGACGATTTCCCAACCATCACAGACGTGACTGCCTGCCAGGTTTGGTTTGAGCGGTACCTTACTTTTGACGCGATCAACTACGAAGACCAGATTCACGGGTCTCTCCTGATGCAGCTATTTGCCTTGTACCGGTTTTTTTTGCGCACGGCGTCTGCGGGCCTGAAAATTTCCGGCGGTAGTTTGGCAGGCGCCGGTGCACAAGGTGGCGCTGGGTTCTCTGCTTCTTCGTCGAAAGCAGCAGCAGCGAAACAGCGCATCTTGCGGGTTACGGAGCGCAGTCTCCAGTGCAGTATTTTGGCGTACCTGGAGGAGCTACGGCTGAAAACAGGGGTCAACGCCTGCGATAAAAACGGGCGGACAGTTTTGCATTACATTCTAGACGATGAGTTCTTCGCTAGCTGCCGTGACGTGGATCTCGATGAACAACAAGAGTCTCCCCCGCAGCCTGTTCTTGGTGCGAGCAGTGCGTATTACCTCAGTAACGGGGCAGCTATCGTTCACAGTCAGCACACTGCAGGCGAAGAACTCTCTCGAGGTTCCTCGTGCTCGGCGTCGGTGCTGCAGCGAAACTACGTGACTTTCGTGAAGGAGGAGGTGCTGCCTCGGCTGCTGCAGCATTCCTATTTGGACGGCCGCTTTCTGAACAACCCGAGGGCAACGGTGTGGGGCACGGCGTATGCGGGGTGCGTGCTTTCGCATTCTTTCCTCGAATTCGCGGACGCGATTCGTTCCCACACACTATTCGATCCTGAGGCAAATTTCAATCGGGTTGCGGGCCCGGCACGTGATCGCAGTGTGTTGCTCACGCGGCTTTTGCGACTCGTGGCGCTGAGAACGACCGAAGAAGAGAGGCACGCGTGGTCACTAAGCTTAACGTCTGCAGCTGATTGCCAGACCGTCGAGATGAAGTCCGAGGATTCTGATTGCCGGCCCGGATCTCTGCTCTCCAGTTACGAGATCATAGGGACCGGCGATGGGGCCGCACCTCCGTGGTACGGTGGCCTTCAAAGCCAACTGGCAACAAGCGCCAAGCCAACGCGCGAGCCAGTGTTGAACAAGTACTTGCCTGTGATTACTCGCATTCTTGAGCATCCAGAGTTTACTCGGGGCGTGAACTGCGTCACTACCGGTGCCCACGGTTCCCGGATGTTCGAGACGCCACTTCTGCTCGCGGTCGAGCTGGAGTCTTTGGAGCTGTGCGAGCGCATCATTTTGCACCCAAACTTCGACTGCGAAACCAACTTGATTTTCCCCGCGCGAGCACTTGATAGTCCGAACGCGAGCAGAAGCGATGGCGGGCGGTTGGTCTTCGGAAACTGCAGATCCTTTAACCCAGTTACGCGCGCGCTGAGGAAGCTAGCCGGGTTGACTTCAGCGCAGAACACGGGTCCGTCGGCTGCCATGGGGGCGGGTTCGGGACATGCCGATGGGCCTAACGCGATAACAAGAACAACTTCGCAAGCGCTGGCTATCACACTCCCAGGCCGCTATTGGACGGACACTGCCTACTCGCCGCTTTTTCCTTCACGACCACCGACAAATCGCAGTCGCATGTGTGAGACGACCGATCTCACAAAGGTCGGCCCACTCAACCTCCCCACTTCCGCAACGAATCAAAAAGTGTTGATCAACATTCTAGAGCTGCTGCTGGACGCGAGCGGTTACGAAATCTTCCAGCTCGCCAGCGGCAAAAATTCTCAGACTTCGCTGCGCGGCGACATTCTTGGGGCGAAATCTCGGCGGCGCGGCAACGGCGCGCGTACCGATGGCCGCGCTGCCGGGGACAGGATCGGGAGAGACCAGTTGACTACTGGTGCAGCAGGTGCTGGATTTTCCGGCGAGGAGCGGCCTTTCGAGTTGACGTTGGCCACGCAAGGGAAAGACGCGGCGCGCTCGCTGTGGTACGACCGCAGACTGCTTGCCATGAACATGTCCAGTCTGCGGTTGGCGGCCCTGTGCGAGCGGTACGAGCAGCGCAAGCAGTTCTTAAAGTTTTACGCCGGGGCGGAGGGTCTTCGGAAACTGCAAGCGGGCCGGAACAGGAAAGCCTTGGTGCTGAAAAACAGCGAGCAGGACGTATTTCGGGAAGCGATTGTGGAGGCGCTTGAGTTCCGCGCCGCGTCGATGAAGCGGCGGGGGCGGCCGCGAGTGAAGCGCCTAGAACCAACGAAGGAAAAGCTGAGGGTGCTCAAGTCGGGCGAAAGCGCGGGCACGAAGATGTTGGGGCAAGAAGCTAGTACTGGAACGATGACTACAGACGGGGGCGGAAAGGTGCTCGGAGGCGGCAGTGCGTCTTCGGATATCGTGCGCGTGTTGGGGAAAGTGCAAAAGAGAAAAAGTGGCGCAAGAAAGAAGAGAAAGAGCAAATTGGTGAGCGACCTCATCACAGCGGTCGTGGTTGGGACGAAGTCGCAGAGCGAATCACAACAACGAACGAGCGTGATGCCCGCGGACTACTACTACGATGAGGAAGGAAGAGGAACTCAGCACGCTACTGCGGATACCCTGGCAGGCGCAACAAGCGAGCCCGAGGCTAGCGCAGCCGACAGCCAGCTACTCCAGAGCGGAGCGTCGAGCAATCGGGAGAGGGCCTCGTCCTTGAAAGAAAGAGTCCTCGCATCGTCCACGCCCGGCAAGACTGACCCGACGAGGGTAAGCAGGTCTCTGAAAAGAAGCCGCCGCCGCTCTGCAGCTGCGTCTTCTGTAGGCTCCACCGAGGGAAGTGTTGGACGGCAGTTCCCAGGAATGCAAGTGGTTGCGACGGCATCGTCTAAAGGCACCACGGTAATGTCGCACGCGGACTCGAAGGGCACAGTTGTGCACATCGAGGAGAGCCCAGGGCGCCGCAGCCAGGACGTGGACCTGTTCCGCCGCTACCAGCGCGAGGTCCTTGGCGAGGTGCTCACGAGTGCGTCGGATACCGATCGAGCAGCTGAACATCAGGACGAGATTGTGCTTGGCGAGGACCACGAGAGCTTTGAACGGCGCACCACATCAGCAGGAGTGGAGGTCGATGTTGAGCATAATTCTTCGACGAGCACCAGATACCTGCCCGCGACGATCTTCGAGGACGAGGTAGGGGAAGAGAGAGTCAGAACACGGTCGCAGTCGTCGCCGCCAGCCCCGAACCGAGCTGGACTTCGTGGAGCAAATGATGAGCAGAAGACGCGCCCGATCGATCCCGCAGCCGATGCCGAGCACAGTGACGGAAGCGACACCGTGGGTAACGCAACTCCGCGCTCGCCAAGTAGTCCTAGTCGCGGCGGAATTTTCGGCGGCTGCCTTTCCCGGATGGTGTGTCTTGGAAACGCACGGGCAAATCCGCTCGAGGGACTTTTGAGAAACGTCAATGAACAGGAGCGCCCAAGACTAACTGCAGGGACGGAAAAGCGTTCGCGCCATCACAGCGACCACGGCGGCGTCGACAGTGCTGCCGAGGAGTTCGACCGCATCGTGGCAAAAGCAAACACGGCTGAGCGGTCACCGAAAATTCCAATTTCGAACGTCTCAGTAGGTACGATCCGAAAGCGCGACATTGCGGTCAAGCCAAGAAACCTGTCCGTTTCGCCAACGGCACCAGCAGGAGCAAAAGAAACAGGAAAGCAGCCACCTCTCGCTCTCCAAGGAGGGCACGTAGAAGATGAAAAGCACTCAGCAGCGGTTGACCAGCACGATTCTGTCGCAGAAACGAACGACTCCGCAGCTCCCGCGCCGACTCAGAAAAGCAAGAAGCGCCCGCGCCGCCGACACACCACCACTGCTTCCGCCGCGAACGCAGGGTTCTCCTCGCCTGGCGAATTTTCTACATTCTCTCTTACTGAGGAGGAGTCCGGCCTCAGCACCGCCGAAAATACAGCTGTTGAGTTCATCGCTGAAGCGAGAATGCAGGAGCTGCAGGGAGCAGAACAGGTGCCGACCGGTCGTCAGGCGGAGAAAAATACCGCCCAGAGTCAGAAAGAGAAGAACAAGAAGATGTCGACAAATTTTGGCCTCTTCATGAGCAAGCACTTGATGGGGCGGGGGGTAGCGGATGGAGGGCCAGCGGGGAAGAGGATGACGGAGACGGAAAACGAAAGCGAGATGGAGCGTAGCCGTGCCAGCGGCGGCCGCACCGAGTCATATCATACGACGACGTCGGCGGCGTGCACGGAGGAGTCGCACGAAGACATGTTGAAGGGCGCAAGGGGAACTAGAAGCGGTTCTCAAAGCTTTGACAATGACAATCAAAGCCAAATAAGCGAAGACGTCGACGACGTCAACGAGAAGGTGCGCGATGCTGGTACTAGAAGTCGCAAGAAGACCGCTTTGACTCCGGAGGAAGAAGCACTGCTTACTGCGATCAGCGCAGGAGGCGTCGAAGCAGCTGGTGCAACGACGAGCGACGGAGTGTTGAAACCGGTTGCGGGAAGTGCAACGGAGATGGAGACAGATGCTGAGGAAAGTACGACCACCGAGGAGCAGCTCTTTCTCAGTTACCCGCCGGATCTGCTGATCATGTCTGACACGAACGGGACTGCTTTTGCGTCACTGAAAAGCCACCGATTGCTTGGCACCGATCGGTTCTTCCAGGGCTTCTCGTCTGGGGCGGTTGCTCCGAACTTGCTTTCGAACCACAACTCCGTGGAGGCAGCAGGTCTGAGCGTTTTGCAGCGTGGACGGCGTGGAGCGGCCACGACCGACAGCAACATCGAGACTAGAAATTTCGTCGTGGTTTTACTTTTGCGACCCGAGCATGGAATGCGATTGCGCTACGATCTCGACGGAGGCATACTTGGGTTTCGCGAAGCCCACCTGGCAGGCTCAATACCGGCGAAGCAACTGCTGCGGAAAGGCATGAAAATTTACGACTTCGGACACTTCGAACTCGTGCCTGCGTCGTCGGAGCCTCTCGGCGACGTAGCAGTAAATGGCGGCAGGCCCGGCACTGGTAGAGGTACCGTCGTCGGTGTGGGATGGCAGACAGAGCAGGTGGTAACTCCGGTCGTCGAGCCGCTGTGCCAGCTGGAGCACAACCTGCAGCACCGGTGGAGAGCTACCGCACAGGGACATCAACACGACGTAATTACGGGTACTAACTACAGCGAAGATTCGCTGTCGACGAGCGCCTTCCAACGGCCACTCTGGATTCGCTTTCAAAAAAACCAGCGAAAGGGGCTTGTGACGCTCGCGACGAAGCAGGACAAACTCGACATTGAGTACGTTTGTCGCGACGAAACGGTCGAGCAATTCGTACACCTGCGGTCCCGTGCTCAAAGAAAAACGTCGATTGCTGCCTTTCAGGCACTGCACAGCAACCGCGTCTTCTACGTGCCAGACGTCATGCGCGACGACGAGCACCAGTCCTCATCTTCCGCAACTCGCGACGAGCTCGCAACTGTGCTTCCAGGCGACAGAATTGATGCTTTCATCATGCCCGACGGCAAGCACTACAAATTCGACAGTGCGTCTTTTCACCATCGCGAGATTCTACGCCGCATCCGGCCGCTGCAAGTGGAATTTCTGGAGGAGTTCGGGGACCAGAGCAGCTTCTTGGCGACGATCAACGACGAGTTCCGGGTAGTGACGTCAATGTGCGACGAAAGCAGTAGCTTGATGTCGGCTCTCAACGACTTCGTCGACGTGGAGGGAGACGAAGTGGCCGCGCTGCAGCAGGCCTCCCCTGCCGCTCGATACCCCGCCAGTATCCTTGTTCCCGTGAATGACGCAAAGGAATGGAACCCTCTGCTCCGTGGATGCAGTGCGATTCCAAGTGCAGATACAGCGGATCCTCTCACGGAAATTGTGCTGCGTGAGAAGACGGTTAGCCAAAACATCCGGCTGACGCAGCAGATTCTGAAGCTGCTGACGCAGCTGGGCGAGTGGGACACCTTTCTTCGTGTCTGCGACCAAATCGCCGAGCTGAAGCCGGAAACTACCCTGCTTCGCGTTGTCAACTACGGAGTCGACTTGCGGACGAAGAGCAGCGTCGACCTAGTGCAGAAGCGGCTCCTCAGTGCCGAAACAATTGGTGCGAACGGGGAAGTGCCTGCGGGTGTGAACAAGAGCGGCGAAGAATTGCTTGAAGATGACGAGGAACAAGGCGGAGATTCGGTTGATCAGGATGCAGGAAGTCAGGGCGCGAATTGTTCGCAGTCGCACGACGATTTCCTGGACGACGTCAACCAGCAGCAGCAAGATCATGATGCCGAAGGAACAATAAGCGGCGCGACGAACAAACCGTCACAGGAGAACGCGAACTCTCTTCTCGCCGGCGCTCTCACCGACGAGTACTTCCCGCTGGAGGAGGATGCGAAAAGGAAGTCCGCCGAGTTCAAGGTTGCCGCCGTCGGCCAGGTCGCCAGCGGCGCAAAGAGCACAACGACAACCTCCGCCGCAGGCGATGACGACGGCGG
>RXOD01003806.1:0-62153 GCA_005223375.1 Amoebophrya sp. AT5.2 | reverse complement strand
TATAGATACGGTTTGTAGTTGCAAAACATTTTCTGTCTGCTGCCGCTCGTCTGTAACTGACCATCCGCCCACCCTCAAGTCCTCGCGCGAAACGAAAACGTCGCGAAAGGAACCGCTGAAGGAGTACTACCACTTCCGGTTTCTTCGCCCAAAATTGACCCATACTACGTTTCTACCTGTAGCCGGTGACGCTGACGCCTCCGCCTCGGCATCCCTGCATACGTATGTCGCAGCTGCCGATTCGTTGACTCCTGTGCAACCTGGTGCACAAATTGAAAATGGCGTACCTCCTGACCTAGTAGTACCGGAGTCGCGGCAAAGAATAAGAATTGGCAGAGCATCTACCATTCGTGACTTCTTAGCGTGTTTGGGCTCTCTGCACGAAGGCCTCCGCCGGTGGCGATCGAAAAACGACGAGGAAGAGCGTCTTCACAGTAGCCTTTCGAAACTTAAGGAAGAGCTGGAGAAGCAGTTACCACAAGACCGTTTCCGCGGAAGAAGTCTAGCTCGAATCGACCAGGAGCTCACCAAGCAAAAAGAGACGCAGGAGCTGCCTCCAGCGATTCGCCAATGGCTCGAAGCGTGGCGGTCGGAGAAATTGTCAGGGACTCCGAAAAGGAGGGTGGCCGCGCGTACGCCTGTCGTACAAAAACAAGTAAGCGAATCCTGGAGATCTATGATGGACACAGCGCAGGAGCGCGCGAGTCATCTGTCGTCAAGCTCAAGCGGTTGCGCTAGAATTCCGATGAATAACTGCTCTCCAGACGAGGTGCGCGTAGAGAAGCTTGCTGGGGCGGCCGCTTCAGTGTTTATTCTCAAACGGAACGAGATCACGGCGCGCGTTCTCTTGGACCACCTTGACCGCCAGCTCACCGCAGTATTGACGCAGTTTAGACGGGCAGGACCAATAAAACAAAAACTAGCAGGCGGGCAACGGAAAGAGTTACTCGCGGGCCTTCCTCGTGTGCAGCTGGTGCGCCTGGACGAAGATCTTCTTGGCGGGGGTCGTGCCTCTTCGCCTGATCGTGATCACGCCGTCCGCGCACGTCATTGGGCGGCCTACTGGCGGGCCTGTGTACGGAGGATCCTCGTACCGGCACAAAACGAAAACGGGAAGAAATTGAGGCATGCTGACGCTGAGCTTGTTCTACCGCTAGTTAAGGGAAGAGGAGAACAGGACGGAGCGTTTCTGAAGAGGTTCAGGCGGAGTTTCTGGAACGAGGTTGAGGAAACGTATTACGGAGAGGCCGCGTCGAAGAATTCCGACGCGTTCGTCGAGGCAGAAAGAACGGCCCTGGTCGTCCGCGCTGCTCCTCCTTTGCTCGCCCGTGTGGTGGCGGCCTCGAAGGAGGCGCTCGGCTTGCGGGAGGCACAGGCGCAGACGAGTGGGGTCCGGCGAGCGGCTATGCTGCGGATGCCATTTAACGCCGCGCGAACATTCGCGAGTGCACGCGTCGCAGTGCTGGACGAACGAAATGATAGAGAAGCCGCGCTTGATTCTGCCCTCCTTCTGCAGCATGATCAGCTCGAAACTGATTCTCGCGTCGCAGCGCCAGCGGAGCACCCAAAGTATCAGGTACCTGACGCGCGGCGACGAGCGTTCGACGCGTTCCGCGAGGCGAGAGCGTTTTTGCGACTTACACGGGGGAAGCTATTACGTCAGCTTCTCGATTTCTCTCGTTTACCTGACGAAATGCGGGAGGCGGAACTCGACGTGGCTCGGGAAGATCAAGATAACGAAAGCTACGCGGAAGCGGTTTCCGCTGGCCGTTCTGTAGCAACACGTGATGAAGGCCCCGCAGTCGGGTCTTCACGACCTGCAGCATCAAGACGGAGACCGGCGACGAGCCCGTCTTTCTCCGCCGGCTTGTGGTTCTCGGATAGCGAATTTCTTGAAGAAGAAGAAAAGTTCTGGACCAAGGGCGAGGCTCTGTTCGACGCGGAAACCTTGCGAAGCGCAGCCAGGCACAAGGCTGCTGTTGCCAAGCAAACGTACTCGCTCGCACAAGATTGGGTATTTCACGAGCGAACATTACGCGGTCTCGGCATTGAATCGGAGGAGCGACGCCGCCGCTGGCGAAGCGAGGGCTTCACTTCCCTACCTTCACCTCCTGCGACTCAAGTTGAACAAGAGCCGCCACTCCGAGCCATTCCGGTTCCGCTCCCGAACCTACAACAACAGATCAAGCGCACGCGTGGTGATTGGCAGATCCAATTGCAAGTCCTGCGGCTCGCGACAAAGCGCCGGGTGCGCAAATTTCGGCGAGGCATGCTTGACTTGGTACGTAGTGTGCAATTGCAAGGTGGACACGGTGGCACGCAGCATCAGCATCTTCACCAACCAGTAGACGAGCGCTCTGCACCAGCAGGGAAGGACAAGGACCGCATCGTGCAAGACTCTGCTGGATTGCTAGGCGACTCGGTGAACGTCGCCGCGCCGACGCATCTCCTTGGTGCACTGCGTTTCGTACAGGGCCAGATGAAATTTCTGCGGCTGCGTCAGTTGCTTCAGCTCGTGGCAAGCGACTCAAGCGAAGGCATCGATCTCGACTGGTGGCGTCGAAAAACCGGACTCTTCGACCTGCACGTGGGCCACGTCGAGAAGCTGCGTGTTCTAGCCGTTGCGTACATGACATCCCTTATCGTGGCACAAACGGCCGAGCGCGCCGAAATACTTCTTCACAGGGCACACGAAGCGCATCAGGCGCTGAGCAACATTCTGAACACAGTACACGTACACCAGGAACAGATGGAAACTCAAACTACTTCTAGTTCTGCACCGCCTGCCGATGAAGAAGATGGAGTAAGTAGAGTAGCCGTCCTCGAGCGTGCAGAATCGCAGTTGCGCGTGGCGAACGCAAACTTCTTCGAAACAGCCGAAAGCTGCCTTCAGTACGATCCAATGTTGTTCCCGGAGCTGGTCCTGTTTTCAGCGACGAAAAAGCTGAATCTTTGGCCCACGCAAGTTGCGCAGCTATTTTTGATGGTGAACCGAGACCGACGCGAGACCCCGATCGCCGAAGAGGCGGCAGTGGGCGCTGCATCGCAGCTGCTTTCATCCGCCTCGTTGCTCCCTGCGAAATCTGTGGCGGGCTCCTCCGACGACCGCAAGGATGGCGATCATCACCATGCAGTCGAAGATGCAGAAACGCACCAATATAATCACCTTCGGGACGCAGCACCGCTCCTCGTGCCACAAAGACGGCATCTTCTGCCTCCCGGCCTGGATGAGATCCGACTTGAGCACGCCTTACGTCCGGGCCAACAGACTGTCTATTTGGATGTGCAGCGGATGCGTGCATGGGAGCGTCTCTATGGATACGGACCACCTTCTCCTTCCCAGCTCACGGGAGAAATGGAAGCACCTCGAGGTGGTGGGCAATCGCGTGCACAAAGACGAGGAGGAGAGGCACCGCCAACCCCCTTCGCCTCTTTGGCAGAGAGCTGGGGATCGGAACCTCTGGCCCTGGATACGCTCCTCGCCGGCGCGCAAAGCCAAACTCCAGCCGGGTTCGAGGTGCTGAAAGTCGGAGCCGATCGTCGTTGGGTACAGCTCAACTCCTTGCAGAGGAGGAAGCCCGGCGCACAGCAGCCGTCGCAAGAAGCAGCATTTTCATCGGGATCGGAAACCCAAACCCAAACTCAGGATCAAACCTCGTCAACAACATCTCGTCCCTCGTCGCCACCAGCAGATGAAGGTATGCGACCTGAGACTGTCGCTTCCTCGCAGGACCAGGCAGAACATGAGCATGACCTGCAGCGCTCGATCCGGAAAAGGCTGGTGAACGCGATATGCAATGGCGCCGCAAGTGAAGATGGAGAAAGGAATGATCATGATGCTGACCAGCCTGAGCATTCTCGTAGTTCTCACTCGGGCCGCGACCATCCAACTGACACCGAGGAGATGGGAAGGAAGCGACGGCGGTTTTTCGAGCACTTTTTTGTCATCAGACACAAAGACAAAGATGAGGCGCTCCTGTCGGAAGAAAGTATGAAGCTGCGGCACAGTTACCTTGGCGAAGAAAATGCCGCGAAGCGAAGAAGTAATCCTCTGCCCGAGCTGACGCCGGCCGCGCGAAAATTGCTGTTGGAAGTGGTGAGGGGTCGCGTCACAGGGGCTGGACGTCCAGACGCAGGTTGGAGAGGCAGCGAGATGTGGCTCCGTGCCATGCTCGTTGGAAGGAAGCCATTGGACGGCCGCGACGAACATCAAGACAATCGCTGGAGGTCCGTGAAGATGTACATGAAAGCATTCGTGAACGACAGCGCCGACGGACAACGTGGCTTTGAGACAAGAAACGGCAACGAAAATGATAGAAAACGTGCGGCCAGCAATAGCGCACTGAAGTCATTTATCATGAGTGCTTCTTCGAGTACCGCGGTAAGTGGAAGTGGAGGTGGTGGTGGAAGCGCCGGAGGTGTGTCTGATGCGGTGTCCGTTGAAACCTCCAGCGCCGAGGCAGCAAAACAAGCACGAATGGATTACGTCAAGAAACTGTACGCGTTTCTGTCGGCCTTCGCGCACACCCCCTGTGTTTCTGTCGCTGACGATTTTGCGAAGAGAACCGAGGCCAGCGGCCTTATGTCCGAATCCGGAACCACACCTCCGGATAAAGTTGGCGCGCAGTCGTTTCAGTTTCTCGACCCCTACTCCGCGTTCTGCTTCGGCTTTCACACCGTATGGGCGGACAGAGAGACTATGCCGAGCGCTCTCCCTGGCGCAAACAGTAACAGAGTATTGCGGGTGAACCTTCTTCAGAACTTTGGCTACAACAAAAAGGTCGTGCGAAAGCAATTCGACTCATACCTCGAGAAGAAGGCCCGAGGCTTTGCAGAAGTGCGGAGCGCAACAGGGGCAAACGCTCGGGACGCCCGAAGCTACTACAAGGCATGGATGCAGAGGCAGACAGGCATCCTCGGCACGGTGTGGCGCAACCACAAAAGAAACGAACACGAGCAGCTGCAGCAGCAGCAGCGCGATCGAGTGCCGGCTGCTGGTAGTACTTCTGGATCCTCACTGGCGGCTTTCATCGCGGTTTATCGCAAGAAAGGAGGAAACGACATCGCGCTGCACGGATCCGATACCGATCGCGAATTGGCAGAGAACCGCCTCCATTCGTTGTTCTGGGAATATGTGGTGGCTTTTGACAATTGTGACTCTGACCTCGAGCGCGTGCGATTGCTTGACGCCATGGCGCGGCGCGGTTCAGAATCGGATGAAGCGTCCAACGGCAACGTCAGCGGAGGGGCGATGCGGGTTCCATCGATGTCGCACCTCTTGCGCAGATACGAGCCGCAGCTCCAAGAGCTGCGCCACTACCGTGCGCGCGCTGCGCAGATGAGCGCGGCCGCGGCAGCAGTGAAGAAGGAGATAGAGAATGTTCGAGGTCGGGGCGCGGTCGCGGGCGTGGGACTCGGAGCCCAAAACCAAACGTTGACAAGAACCGAGATAGATTTGATACCCAGCTTCGTGCTTCTCGAACAGCAAGAGGACTTTTTGAAGGAGATCGCGGCCCTGTACGCGACGCAGCTCTGGCAGGACTGCAACGGGGACCACGAGCACGATGGGGCTGCCGCCAGATCGAGAATTTCGGAGGAATTGCTGCTCAACGACATGAACCTGCTCGTTCTGAAGCGTCTTCTCCAACCGTCGCTCGGCATTGTACATGTGGACGGGCTGCACGAAGGGGTGCTCGGCAACGGCAGCGGCGGAGTAGGAGAAGCGCGCACGACGAAAGCTGCACGCGGTCACGGCGCCGACGAGCAGGAGCACGACGTTCCTCCTGGCGCACATGCTGTAGTCCGTCGAGGTATCACGTCGCAGACGCAGATGAATGGGAGCAGCATCGTCATGGGACCGTCTCCAGAGGAAATCGGGGTCGTGGCGAAGGAACTACGACGTAACTCAGATGGTGCATCGAGTTCCGTAGACGAGGATAAACTGAGACGGCGCCTAATCGCCGCCTACATGAGCGACTTCAACGAATTGATAGACCCCGGTAGCCTCCGGAACATTGGCACGGAAAAGTGTTCTCAAGCTTTGCTGGAGATCCGGATGAATGCGCGACCTCGACGTCCCGACCTTGTCTTCACAACCTCTTCAGGCAGTGAAAATGGTTCCAGGGGCGCCGAGCCGGCTGCTGGCCGTGAACAAACAAACACCTACCCTCACGAAGAAACAGGCGCGAACGAGTTCTGGGTGCGTTCTGAATGGCTGCAGACAGAGGAGCCTGGAAAAAGTGCTGCATCAGGTAGAGGACTTGATGACCAGCTTGCTGCAGTTTCTGTTCGAATCCCGAGCAAGTATGTGGTGCCGTGGGTGGGGCAGCAGCTGCAGACGGATTTTTCCATGGACTTTTTACAGGCAGACCAAGCGTTAGTGTACGACACGTTCTGGCAGCGAAGCAGTGTGACACTTGCGTCAGCTACACCTACACCTCCAACCTCAACATCCACGACACTGAAGCCAGACGCGAGCAAATTGCCGGTCCGACGACGAGAGAACGCAACAAGAAACAGGCAGGCTGCGGCACTTTTGCTCGCGTCCTCGGGGCACCGTCGCGCCGATTCACGCGACCCTGTATCTGTCTTGGGCGAGCCGGCACCTTTACCAGAAAGCAACACAACCTTTGTGTCTCGCGCAGCGCGCGTTTCCATGGGGCAGGGCAAAACAGCCGTGATGACGCCGCTTCTGCTCAAAATCCTTGCAAACGCGCAGAAGGTGCCAATCGTCGTCTTCGCCGATCCGCTGTACTCGACCGCGACACGGGATTTGCAAGAGGCATTATCTGCCTTCGACATGCGCGTTCTGCCGTTGGCGTTCGCACTGTCCTCGTCGAACACCCTTCCCCGTCTCCTCGCGTTGTTGTCCGACCTGACGTCTGCTCTGAGCAATGGCAACGTTGTTTTTGCCACCAGGGCAAAGGCTCTGCAGGGCATATTTTCTGCAGGTGAGAAGGCGTGGGAGGATTTGCGCTTGTTCGACTCACGAGAGCTTTTGTTGTCATTCTCCGTACCGCTGCAGGGGGCGGATGCGGAAGCGAGCGAGGCCGCCGCCGGCGGTGAAAAAAATCAGCCGAGCCTCAGCCGAAGCAGCAGCATGCACCTTCCGGAGTCCCAGGACATTGCTGAACTCCAGGTCCAGGAGGAAAGCGCTGCCGCGGGCTGGAAACGGTACGCAAGCACTTTGGAGTGCCTACACCAGCTGCAGCTGCGCTACCGTCGCATGTCGCCCGAAACCTTTGCTGCAGCGACCCTGGATCCGGAAGAGCCGAATGTCCGCAGCCGCCAAGAGATACGTCGCGGCTCGCTGGAAGATCTGTTTGAGGAGCTCTCCACGCATCCCGAGGGGCGCGCAGCAAGCCCAAGTGCACCTTTCTTTGATGACGTTCCAGAAACTACTGGCGGGTCGGTAAGTAGTGGTCGCACAACGACAACACGGCTCTTCAAGTCTTCCGAATCACTCTACCCGTGCGACAGGTTTACCGTGGAGGGCCGCGGTTCGAACAACCTCACGTCGATGAAGTACAAGATCGAGGCGCGAGACGCGGACCGAATGCTGGAGGCCGCGTGGAGAGCGTCCTTGCTGCAAAAGAAGGTCGAGGCATACGAAAAACTTCGCGGGCTCCTGGAAACGCAGGCCGCGGTTCTCTATGACGAAGGCGACAGCATTCTGCATTCACGGAAACAACTGAACTACCCCATGGGAGAGCCGGAGCCGCTCAGCCCTGACGGGGTTGAGGTCGCCACCTTCATCTTGCATGAAATGCTTGTTGAGAGGGCGCAGCACGAACAGCTGCAGAAAGCGGCCGCCCCCGTTGATTCCCCACTTGTAGAGGAACGAAAGAGGTTGGTGCTGGACGAGGTGATGGCGAACGCGCAGTCCAAAACCGAAAAAAATTACTTATCGAAGCGGATTTTGTTGCCGCTTGCGGACGTCCTCTGCGAGAATATCCGACGCGTGTTTCGGGAGTCTCCGGGCGCACAACGCAGCGACATCTTGAGCGAGTCGACGGATTCCAATTTTTTGAAGGGCTGCGCCAAGTACCTGCGCCACGCAATCGAAAACGATCCAAGCGCGTCGTCCTCGGCCAATATGTTGAAAATCTTTCGCGATTGGTCCTTTTCGGAGGCCACACCCTTTGAGACAGCCAGCACAAAGCTGCTTGGAGCGGACTCAACAGAAGCAGCCCCGGCGGCTGGCGACAAACACGTCGGCGCGACTACGACTGGCCGAGAAGCTTCATCCCGGCCCGAGTACGAAATCATGATGCAGAGCGCGGAGGGCTTCTACAAGGCCTTGAGCACGGTGAACACGCGAGATCCCCGCTGGCAGCGCTTGTTGAACCAGTTGTCGGTGGCCAAAGTGTACCTTCACCCGATGATTCTCGACGCGTTCGAACAAGAGGTGGGAAAGGATTTTGGCTGGTCCATCGAGGATCAGGAGTTGGAGGCGGCCATCCCGTACAAAGCTGCGGACCAGCCCTCGGAGATGCCGGGAGAAATTTCCCTCATCAAGGATCCATGGGAGTGCCTGTTGAAGACCGTGATGACCAAGCTAGCCTCCCCGTTCTGGCAGGCACACTTCTCTGACGAGCGCGGTCCGAATACCTACGGGCGCGCATTTCGGCAAGCGAAGAGCCTGTTGCAGCTGCTGCTGCAGGAGTTGTTCGAGCTCGACGAGCTGAGAAACGATCACGACGAGGCCATGACCGAGGAAATGGACGAACCTGCTAATCAAGATCAAGCGCCAGATGGAACAGAATTCTTGAACTCGTCGGCGTCTGCGCCGAAATCTTTTCGCTTGCAGATCAAATCACATGACCAGGCTTTTTCTTTGAACGCACAAAGCATTCTCACCTTCGCCTACGAGCACGGAAAGACAAAGAGGCGGAAACAATTCTTCTTCGCGTTTATCCTGCGAGAAGAGCTCGGTCTTAACGTGGGAACAGCCACGAGTGCCAGAGTCAGCGAGGAAGGCACTGATGCCCAGACCCGAAGTTCGAACGCAGTTTTGGCGGAGCAAATTTCTCACTACATGCGACAGAAAGTCGACGGGGAGGAGGAAGATGACGAGAACACCGGAAACTACATCGCTCACCACGCGTCTGGCATTCCTAGCAGCATGGTCGTGAGATTTGCGCGGTTCATTCACAGCCTCCAGACGCACAGAGAGACTTCGCGGCGCGTGTGTTTCCTACAGTTGATGCTCTGGTACCAAGTGCACATGGTTTTTCTGGACACGAAGCACATCAGGCGGTACTCGGCACAGGTCTCGAGCGGCCCGATGGAGCTCGTGTTCGCAGGAAGGGAGACCTTTGCGTGGAGCGGAACGAACAGCGGCCGATTTACCTGGCAAATGCGCCTGCAGCCACCCCTGACTAAGACGTTTGATTTGGCCTTTGTGCACGAGTCCGACACAGATCCGGCGGAAAGCACTCGCCAGCAGCTGCTGCAAGACAACAAGACCGCTGTTCTAGAGTTCGACGGCGGCGAGATGATGCGTGAAGGAGGCGGCTTTCAGAGCCCAATCGATCACTTTGCTTCTTTCTACAAACAGCTTCGTGAACAACAACAACTGCAAGGGGGAAATATTGCAATGCCACGCGTTTCCGCCTTCATCGACGTTGGAGCTTTGCTGAAGGGGCAGAGTAAAAGACTGGTGGCCTGTGGGATGCTCTACTACGTGAATTTACACGAGTCCGACCGCACATACATCGCTTTTTGGGAGGACCTGAACTCCGATGTGAATGCCATGTTCATGTACAGCTACGAAGATTTGTTCGGTGGAAATATCGCACTTTTCCAGGAGGGGCGGACACCAGGCACAGGCACAACTACGCAACCAACGGGAGATGCCGGTGCGCGTGCTGGCGCGGAAGTGGAAGAACAGGAGTCGAGGATGCCGCGGGTGGAAGAAGTGGCGGCGCACTGCCAGCGACGGATCCGTGAAATCGCCCCCGTGCAACTGGCAAACGGACAGCACGACAGCTTCGTGAAGGCGTCCAAGGAAGAAGTAGTGGAGGATCTGAGCAAAAAGCTGTTCACCTGGTTTGACCAGCCACGCACGCTCGGCAGCGACGTTCCGCGCGACGACGGAAGCTCGGCCTTCGTGAGCGTGTCGGAGCGGACGGGAAAAAACGAAATGGTGCAAGGAGTTCAGCGCATGAGGGGATTTCCATTTGGGATGCAGCATATTGCGTTCGTGGTTGATAAACGGACGAAAGCGCAGATTTTGAAGTTTCGCAGCGATTGGTTTTACCCCGTGCAAGCCCACGACTGCGTGCGTTTTAGCCTAAGTTTCTCCCCTGACGATGCTGCGCTGCGGGAAGCGGTGTTGGGATTGGTGATACCCGCCACGGTTGAACCGAACCAGGGCACGACAGAGAGGGAAAGTCCGACCTACAACGTGTGCGTTCTCGCATCCGAGGCAGACCGTCTCCGGCGCAAGTATGAACGTGCCAACGCCAAGGAAGTGGAAGACAAGAAGAAGTCCGAGCTAATACTCAACTATCTCAGGAGTGGGAGGCGCGATGGAGTTCCTTCGAATGGCGTTACCGGCGGGCTTCTAAGAATGGCGTCATCGGAAATCGGTGGAAGCTGTCCTGCTGGTTCCCGACGTTACGGCTTTTTCCATCAAAGCAATCTGACATCTTCCACCGGTATGATGGCGCCAGTAAGTTGCGCTGGGAATCTCCCGGTGCACGAGGTGCACTACATTAGGGAGGCCCCGCGGACGGACGCAGAACATCTTGCATGGCGTGGCAAGCATTGGTTTGAGCCCGATGGCAACCTCTCCATGACCGACCGGCTTAACCACGAGCCGCCGCTTTCGGCCCGTGCAGACACGTTCTACAGCTTCTCAGAAATCCCCGCCCGCGACAACAAAGAACTCAGGAAGCAAGATGTGATCGCGCATACTTGGTGGGTTCAGGAACGCACGGAGAGAAAGGCGTACGCCGACGCCCTGGTGATGCAGGTGCGCGCCATTGTGAAGCGCCCCCTCCAATTCTGGCGATCGTTTCTCAGCGAATACAAACGGTTGGTGGGCGGGGGAGGTGCGAGTGGCGCTGGAGCGGGAGCAGGGCGCGGCGTTGTACTTATTGGGTCTTCCGCGCTGCAGGACTACGCGCCTCGTACGCGCTTCCGCGAAAACGATTGCGCGGAGGTTGATGCGGAGGAAATTCCTGGATATTTCGCATCCCGAGCACACTCGCCTTCGTCGTCGTCCCAGCCCCAAGCGGCAGGGGGCTCCGCGCCAAGCAACAAGATCAAAGTGTTCATCCGCGGGTACAACGAATTTTTGGGGTTGTATGATGTAGAAGTAGCAAGCGACGTCCTCGACCTCGGTCGCACTCGCAATCCAAACCCAGCAAGTCGTGAAACAGAAAGGCGCGACACGCGGATCTGGTGGCAGGTCCGACCGCATGGCCTAACGCTCCAGCGTCGGTGGCGGAGGTATCAGCATGAGAAGCAGATGAAGACAGGCGTTCTGCACACGCTGCAATGCAGTGATCCGGAGTCACACAACTCGGACGCCTATGTGGCCGAAGATCCGCGCTCGCGGTTTGAAACTGGAGACCTCGTCATGCTCCACCGTGCCACTCAAACCACAAGTTCTGGTAGAAGTTCTGGTGCGTCCGCACCGGCAGGGGTTGATCTTGATGCTTCGAACGATTATAGCGTAGGACTCATCGTCGACTACGATGCCGCGAATAAGGTCTACACAGTGGATGTCGTTGGCACCGAACAAAATGCTAATGCATTTGATCAACCACACGGGAAAGCCATGGCGGGGCACGCGAATGCGGAGGGTCGCTTGTTGCAAAGTCGTGTCGGCTACAGAAATATACGCCTCTACGATCCAGGACGAGCCGCTATCACGTCCCACTCGACTTCGGCACTCTCGTCACCACAAGGCAACTCCACAGCAAAGCTAACGGAGCCGTCGGAATCGTGGACGCTGGCTCGTGGGTCCCACTCTGAACAGCTTGCAGGCGACGTGTTGCTGAAAGACCGCGACCTAGACCGCCTGGCGCAGACCTTTCAGGCGTCTGCCCGCGACCTGCTGTTGACCCTTGAGGACGGCAGTCTCTGGAAGCAGATGGGCGTTGTGCAGGAACTGACCAATCCCGTGCTGATGGTTGATGTTTTCGCGGCACGCATGATGCGAGAGGTGCGGTGGCGTTTCACCCATGTGCTGCCGCCGGAGCTGTTGGATGCGTTGAAAGCTGCGCTAAAGGATGTGGTCACGCGGGCGAGCATCTACTCAGACAAGAAGTTCCGCGGCCTGCCGGAGCGCATGATGGCAACCTCGGGCCTTCTGAAGAGTGCCTTTGTGGGCGAGGAGGATGGCCGGGTGGGGGAGGAAGCGGCAGTGCTAGAAGGTCGGGCCCACTACAACAACCTCCACGCACAACAACTTCTCTATGTAGCCGCAAACGCAAATGAAAATGGGACGCCGTTCCACATCAACCCTGACGGCGGCGCCAGTAACAACAGCGCCGAAGTGCAACTCCAACTGGATGTGCAGCTGGAACAGGAAGCACTGCGAGAGGCGAATGTAGAGCGGTTCATGGTGACGGAGAAGGAGCCCGCTGAAAGCACAGAGGACAGTGGCTGGGGACTTCCGGAGCTGGAATCTACCGAAAAGGAATTCGCGGAAGAAGTGGTGCCGGAAACGTCAACACTTTTCGAGCGGGAGGGCCCCGACGTGTTCGTGCCCTGGTTTGGTGATGCGCACGCTGAAGTGGAAGGACAAACTCCGGCTGCAAAGCACCCTCGCCCTCAACAAAATGCAGACAAATTGAGGCAGGACGACACGGATGAAGATACCCCTGGCGGGAACAAAGACGTGGGACTCGGGAAGGAACGCAAGTTTGCGTCGTCGGCTTCGCTTGCTCGTATTTCCGAATACTTGCAGTCTGCTCGTCTGACGCACCGACTGCTTCGTTTGCAGACGCTTTTCCACGGGTATTCGTACCTGCGCCGCAGCGAGCGTTGGAAAAAATCGCGAGACGCGATGAGCGCGCGTCTTCGGAAGGGGACAAGTGACGTCGACGTGACGAAACCGCAGCCGAGCGACTCAGCAGCCAAAGGAGCGATGCAGCCCATATTGTCCAGGAAGTACTACAATCAAGCTGGTGCTGGTGGTAGTAGAGGCGCCGGGCGGACGCGGACCGGGACCGCGATATTGATCGATCGTTCTTTAACTTCTGCAACTACATCAGGTCGAGCGGTGCTGGAGCGCGTTTTTACGCAGCCGATTTGGTTCAGTGCGGACGCGGCCAGACCGTGGAGCGCGCCACACCACTTTCTCGGTCCGTACGAAACGCCTCTAAACAAAGTCCTGCTTATTCGTGAAAACGTTGTGCGGCCCATACGATTCGAGCTTGCCCTTGAGGTCGACGTGCAACTTGAGTACAGCGTGCCGCGGGCAGCGGAAACGAAAACGAGGCCGGGGGCCCGCGCCCCTGTTCCTGTTGAAGAAAATGATCTTCTCGCCGAGGTGCGCGAGTTCTATCACAGCTTCCGAGATACTGTGCTGCTATCTGAGGACGACGTGAGCGGCCTGGAAGGTGGTGCTGACACGGCCATTGAGGAAAGCGCCCCATCTATGATGCGGAAAAAATTAGAGAAAAACTTTCATCTGCACCTCCTCTGTGCGCTGGAAACCCCGATGTGCAAAGAGAGCAGCACGACAAACAAGACTGGGCGCGACGCCGGCGAGCCCCAAAATACTGGACGAAAGAGCGAGCGAACTACGAACGAGCACCATCGAGGGCAGCTGGACGGCGATTCGCTAAAGGTTCGGCTGTCGGACCTGCGTTGGCAGGACAGCGATTAAGGAGGGGAACAATCCATTTTTCTGAACATCTCTGTGGGAGTGGGACCCTTGTAGGGCCTCGGGTAGTTCTTGGTCTCGTATAATGATGTGCCCATGCATGGTGTGCCTGTGTTGTCTTGTATTCGGTCGCGTGTTTTGTCTGGCGTTTGCTCCTGTATTCGGTTGCATTGTGCTCCGATTACATTTACAGCAAGGAAAGGAGGTAGAACCGCAAAGCGACTGGCAGGAGGCGCTAAGATTGAGGTGGCTCATATTTCTGTGTTGTCTCCGACATTTCGTCTTGTGCATTTGCATCCCAAACTGATGTTGGTGAGAGTGTCACTTATTTTGTCTCATTTCCGCTGCCGCTGATCCCGAGAACCTGAGCGTGCTGGTTCTTATCCTGGTTCTGAAAACGTACAATTGTCTCGTAGGTATATATTTCTTTGATCGCGACAGAAGCCAAATAACGGGCGACACGCGAGAAATGCCGCCGAAAATGGATATATTTTTCGCCCCTCTAAAGCGACGACAGGAAGAGATACGAACAAATGGACGTAGACGGCCTGGTGCGGGAGTACATGGATAAGAGACACGAGCTCTTGCGTAAGGAGTTTCGTCGGCGGCACGGAAAGTTGCTTGGACGCCCATTTGGCACGAGGACGTGGCCGCTTGAACGAGTCGGCATAGACACGACCAAGAAAAGGCAGCACGAGTACAACTAAGAAGAGAATAACCTCATGCTTACAACTAGACGCAGGTGTAGGTTTGCTGACAGACGAGTAGTTGCTGTGAGCCTTCCCTTCACGACGCACTAGATTGGGCAGTACGCCCCCCATGGGACGGCTGCGCTCTTCTGGAAGGTAGAAAAAATATTTATGAATATCCTCTAGCGCCTGCGCCGCCCCCGCCCGCAAGCTCCACTGCCGTGCAGTATCAAAATCTCCTGTGTGGTTCCCCAGTGCTTGCTTTTTTAGCTTTTTGGAGGCCGAGGCCGAGCAGTATTCTATCTAAGTATAAATACGTATACTGCTGCATGTTGCGCATGCGCAAACTTAAGTTGCTCGTGCTCCGAGGGCCTAATATGCCAATGACGGTTTAGGCCGGCGCTCAAGCAACGGCAATTAGGCCTGGGCTTGGCTGCAGCAGTATAAGAAAGTATTTATTTTTTTATTTTGAGAGTTTTGCCCTATTAACGACAGCCACAGCGGCACATCATTATCCTTAGCGTAAAGCGGTGGTCGTACCCCGTGAATTCCCCAGTGACAAAATATATACGTAAGAGAGAGTGGCGAGGTTAGGCTAACCTGTAGCGGTGCCATTCTTATAAATCTAAAATTCAGGACCCCATCATAGCACGACCGGACCACATAACTACCGTCATTTATAAAAATGGCACCGCTATTGGCTTTGAAATTGAAACGCAAAAGCAAAGGCAAAGAGCCCCAGCCAAGCACGCCCACGCTCGGACGAACTCCTTGAATATCCGCGTTGGTTGGCTGGATGATGACTGATGTTTCGGCTCCGAAGAGGGAATCTAATAACGGCTAGACCTACACCTGAACGACGAGCAAGCAGGTTTTTTCAACCTCTTCTAATACATGCTGTTGTGGCTACAGTTCGAAGTGGCCATCAGCGACGAAGAGATGGCGCTCTTCCATGACACGTCTGGCGGCGAAGCTGAGCTGCTATTTCGGTTTGCCGCGAAGATGCGCGAGCTGCTCGGCTTTGACGATCTCGATCGCCGGGGGAACATTCTGGAGCCCGCCTCCATGGGTGTCAAGGACTGCGAAACCTCCACCGCAGAAGAGAACTTAGTAGACGAACAGCATCAGAAAGGCAAGGCGTCTTCTTCTTGCCTGCTTGGACTACATCGCGGGGACGCTCCGCTTGCCTGGCAGCTACCATACACAGCGCACGAAGCGTTCTCGCGCAGCGTTCTTGAAATCTTTCGCAACAATTGCACGTGGAAGCCCGGAGCGATCGCAGATGTGGTTGCGTCGTTTCCCACGCACTGGTACGTACGAAGAGACGAACGAGATACGAATACAAGAACAACCCGACGCGGGGATGCGACGTGGTCGTCATCTCACTCGAGAAAGCACGATGGGGTCGACGTCGACGAGGATCGTCGCAAGATGGCGAGCGGTACCGACACCGAGGTCATTGCTCCACCAACCGAAGAAGAGTGGCGCACATTATTGGAAGGCGACCCTCATTTTAAGCGGGCGCGAATGATAAACGCGACCGGTCGGGAAACCGAGGAGGATAGCCAACGCCTTTTCAAGCGAGAAATTATATCTCGGCAAGAAGCCTGGACGGATCTGAGTGTCAAGCTTTTCGCAGCCTTGCAGCGCATTGACTACATCCCGCGCATGGTTACGATCACGGGAAACGCTGACTTCCTCCGCGTCCACACCTTGTTGCCGAAGCTTCTTGGCGCCCCAGGTGCGGCGTCCACGCGGGAAGAACAAGCAGAGACATCTAATCTTGACCAGCACGTTGATGCTGATGTTGAGGTAGCGAAGAGAGCACTGCGGGAACTGGTGCCGAAGCAACCTCCTCTTGCGGTTCTAGCCCAACTATTGTACGACGTAGCGGTTGAGGAGTTTCCGGAACAGGAGCAGCAAGACGGGCCGGCGACGTTGTGGAAGAAATCACATCTGCAGATCCCGGAAGTCGTACACTTGGCTTTGTGGCCCTATAAAAAGCCAAACCGGCCGTGGTTGCAGTGGCAGACGCTGCGACAAATGGAGTCGACGGAGCGGTTAGTTTTTATCACGGACATCGAGGCGGCGCGCTTTACCGCAATTCTTGCCGCGTCGTCAAGCGGTCGCGTGGAGCAGTGCAACAAGAAGTCGGACCCGGACGCCAGTCGTCGAACTTGGCCCCCTCCTCGTGCCGAGCAGGCGTACGCTTTTCGAAAGATTTGGGTGACGACGCCGACAGGATTGCACGCGCTGGCCAGCACCAACGCCGAGTGTTGGGCCCCGCCATTCGGCAGAAAACTCGCCCCGCCAGAAATTCATCCCCCGTCACTGGTGCAGGCAAGCTACCACTACGGACACGAAGAGGATGACATATCGCCCACCGTCGCTTACGTTGCAGATGAGCATGAGGCCGAAAACTACTACGACGCTGCGCCACTCGCGGAGCACGAACAGACGGGACTGTGGAAGGCCAGGACCCGAAGTCGCAATCTGTTTCGGTCGCCGTGGATTGCCGATGCGCTCGAAGAAAGTCGTATGCTGCCGCGAGCGCATAAAGTTTCGTGGCACCTATTGCAACCGCAGATGCTACGAGAGGTGCTCTCACGGGAAGTTCGTGCGCGTGCACTTTTATTTGCTGAAGCCGTGATCGTACAGAGAAGCGCGGGAGGAATACACAGAGTCGTACGCAAGAACGCACAGGACGGCACGCCTGCGGGACACCGCGCGCTAGAGCAACTTCTAACAGGAGGCGAATTTCCGGTTGTCGCGCATGCGCTGAACAATCAGGAGTCAGCGAGGATGAGGTGGAGTGTCAATAATATGAATACAGGGAGGACATCACCAGACCACCAGAACCAAGCTACAGCAGCTGCACCTGGAGCTGCGGCTAATATATCCGAAAGCACACTGCTACACCCCCGGACAGGAGGACGACTGCCTGAGCCTGGGTCTGATCACTACCGCAGGAGCGACAACGGCGCACTGCGGGCTAAGTACGACGTTTCTCTGCATGCAGGCATCGACTTCTGTTCCGCGGCGTCGACGACGAATGCCGACCTCTGCCCGGTTTCTCCACACGCGACATTCCTGCGGCGGACACTGTTACATGCAAGTGACGGGCTGCACCTGGGCGCAGATAGCGAAAACCTGGAAACGTTCGAAGGCCTGAAAACAGTGCGGGAATGGATCGGCGTGCTCGTACGCAAAAAATCGTCTTCGTTGGGACGGCGGCCGCTCGGCCGGAAGGACAGAAATGTCGACAGAGAAGATACTTCTTCTTCTTCTTCTTCTAGCGACGTGGAGGCAGAGGCACCGAGCGAAGCAGCAACCTGCACGCAGCTTGTATTGTGGGACGAAACAATTAACAATGGCGGCAAGACTTTCACGTGGCCCCGCCCCACAATTAACAACAACAATTAGGGAACAACTACAAGTATCGGTCTTTCTATAAGAACTTAGAACACAGTGAGCCCCGTAACTGTCCACTTATGCCGAGGCTAGCACCGGAGCAAAGCAACCGTCAACATATCTATCGGAATGCTACGTGCATGCGTAACAACTCAAGAGCCACAGGACCGGGTCGCAAAGAAGTCTACTCTTCCACCAGAGCCGAGCGCAAAGCTGTACCCTACTCCGTACGGTGCTTTCGGAGGTTGTCCACTGAGCCAAGTACAAGTGAATCTGAATGTGAATCGGTCCGCGATCTAGATCTTTCTGTTGCATGATATTTTTTTTAATGTCAGGCAAAAAAAAATCATCAGGCTGCTTTACTTATAATGATTGCTCAAATTCAAAAAATTTCAGTTTCACTCCGACGTCGCTCCCTCCTTGGCGAGCCGGTCTCGTTCTTGCAAAAACAAAAATATCAAATCGAGGACAGGTCGCTCCCTTCTCGTCTGTCTCGTCTGATTCTGCTTTCGTCTTGTACTTACTTGTGCCACCAGATGAACTCATTGGACGCTTGGACGCTCGCTTGTTGTCTAGTAAAACTTCCCAGGGAAAAGGAATTGTTTTGTTTTGCATCCCGGCTCATCATCGCGGGCATCCGTTCCTGAATACTTGTTGTAATAGATACTACATGTCGATTCTTGCGATTGACGCTCTACCTCCTAGTCCTACTACACCTGGTGATAGTACACGTTAGCCACCACGACCACACCTGGTGAGCAGGGGAACCAGACGTCCACGGCATTATCGCATGAGCTTTTCGTAGAGGTAGAACATACTTGTCTACTTCGTTCTACAACTGACGCCGATACTACTTCAACGTCGGCGATATATTTGATTCTCTAACCGTGGACAATTTTTTATTTATTTTTGCTACTCTGGATAATTCGATTTCATTTGTTTCTCTAGCACTAGCTCTAACCCAAACTAGAGGGACGAGCAGAGACGCGAAGATTTTTCATTCGCTATAATAAGATAAGAATTTCCCGCTACAACAAGAACAACAAAACTTGGTGACGTGTGTTAGTTTTCTTTGTTTCCTGATCTCTTGCGACTGGGACTGCACACAGGCATCCACGCACCGCCTTGAAGATCATGTAGATGTAGCATGCTAAGCCTAAAGGACCAGTCTTTTTCGCTATTTATGGCAGCGATGGCACTCGAAAAGAACGCCAACGTTCGCTGGCCGCGAGAAGGCGGACTTCACTTTGCGAAAGAATCGTAAAGGAGTGAACAATTATTTTACCATTCGTACTACTTGCTTTCCTCTTCGCTCGAACTCGGACACATAGTAGTTGAGTGATATTCTCCCAGTATTGTATATATATCCTACCAGAACCACATCAGAATAATTAGCAAGCGGAAAGCGGTACCTCTACCTAACTTAAAGGGCTCGGATTGCTTTCACAGTGACAACTCGTAACTGAGTCTGATTTGCTGGAATTTTACATCGATTTAAACTTGAAAAGAAAGCTCGAGTGATCGGACGGGTATCTTCGGACCACGCACGTCGACACGCACGCGAAAGGACCGAAACGGAAGCAGGGAGGTGGACGAGAGACGCGGCTTGAGCGTGTTCAGCGAGAGGGGGAATATCGTCACGAACGCGATCATGAGGATTTTTCGACGTGCGAAGATGGCGATTAAAGTGGTTGGCGTTGTACTTTTGGTGCAACTGCTCCTCTTCACGAAGCCGATTAGTGCTGGCGAGCAGGCTAGACTGCGGTTCGTGGAGCAGGTGAAATCTTCACTCCGGCCCGGCGTCGAGTACGATATGGCGTTCATGGAGAGTTTCACGCAGACGCTTGCCGATCACGATCATGATGCCTGTGCGGTGGGGACGGGCGGGGAGGGGGACCACGCGCCACCACCACGGTATTACTTTCCGCCGACGGACCTGTCTGCGTACACGGCACAGGACCACCAGAACGTCGAGAAGCTACGGAAGCAGATCGCGGAAGAGATTCTTCCACGGGTGAATGCGATTCTGCAAGCCTGCAGCGGCCGCGAGGAGCTTGATGTGACGTTCTTCTGGCCGCTGCAGGTACTCTTGAAGTTTCCGGCGCCGAACGAGCGCCATCGGCAACGGATGTGGGATCTGTTGGTCTTCAGAGTGAACGCGAACGATTTCGAGACTACTTTCTTGCATTTGTATGACCACCCGCAGCTGGAGGGTGAGCAAAGCGCTTCTCAAGACGTTTCCGAAGTAGAGGGGCGCACTGGTGATCGCATTTTGTCGACCGAGGAGAAGAGGGGGCAGCAGGAGCACGCGCATGGGCCGTTTCTTGGCGATTTACTGCAGGCGCCTGAGGACGGGGACATCGTGCATTTCATCAATGAGTCTGAAGGTGTCTTAGAGAGCGACGCAGCTGTCGAGGGAGGGACGTCGTCGTCCGTGTCAGCAGGCGGAGTTGCTACTTCTGCTGCACGCGGTATCTCAGCTCTCGGCCTACACCAGATCATACAGACTTTCATAGAGGAGGTCAAAAACTCAAAGCTGGACAAAATCAAGAAAGTTAGCGAGTACAACTTTGCCAAGAAAGAGCAGCACAGGCGCAGCGGTGACGCTCTGTCCACTAGTTTTGTGATGAAGCTGCCGGAGGGTTTATCATCTGGTTCTGGGACGACAGCTGCCACAAGTAGCCACACCCCGAAGCCGAACCCAAGCACCACGGTGAGGACCACGACTTCTAGCACCTCCGCCAGCCCCAGCTGCTTACCTCCCAGTTGGCACCACGTCGAGGCTATGATCCTTGCCGAGGATCAACAGCGCATCATGGGGAACGACCCCCAGCACCATGACCATGATCTTACTCCCGAACGCGATCTCCACCAGGCACGAATCAAGCTGAGCTACTCGGGCGTTGTCGTGGCACACGCGATGGGCGCGCTTTCCACGCTTCTCGTAGACAACACTCCGCCCAAAGAGCAGCAGCTCTGCGTCGATCCGGCACGACCTCAGCACAGGTCCTCCGTGTGTTCATCGTCCGCGAGCGGGAAAACCCGGAAAGAAGGCCAGAATCAATGCCATGACGCAGGCGATAATTCCGATGAAATTCTGCCGAATAGCACAGCGCAACTCGCAGTGCTCCGTGCCCGCGGTCCTTTTGTACGTGAAGAGCAGCTAAGACGCCGGCACATCGTGCGCGTTTATCCTGAAGCCGCCGCCCTCTTGTTCTGGGACCAGCTCTTCAAAGAGGCCACATCTTGCGAGCAGCAGATGGGCCTCGCGGACGGCGGCTCCGAAGGGGCCGCTCCCTACGGGTACCTCACGTACACTTTCCGAAAAGCCAGCTTTCAGCTACGGTGCAAACGCGAAAGTGAACATGTCGACGGGGCGCTGCTGGTGCATCAACTTTCCGGCAGAACAACTCCGGCCGGTCGAGTTGGCGGGGAGGACGGAGACTGGACCTCCTTCGGACTGAGCAAAACGACCGTGCAGTTCGAGTATCGCAAGATGTGGCAAGACCCAGTGCGTGCGGAGGAACTGAAAGCTCTAGCGCGTGGCGGGGACGAGCAAAAAAACATCATGACGCAGCCAGCGGCGAGGGAAGGGCCAGGACAGCCGGTCGCTAGAAAAGAGGCTACAAGAGGAGGGGCAGGGGAAGGAGTTGTAGCTGCTGCACGACCTGCCGCATTGTCGGGCGCTGTTTGCATCCCTGTTATTCTGAACTCGACGCCGTCTGGCGGCCAGCCGGGCGGAGGTAGGGGGCAGAGCGTGATGTCCAAGTATGACATGGAGGCTCTTGCGACAGCCCTTCTGTTCTCGAAGCGATACTGCGATACAATGGTCGCGTCTGCAAACTCTCTCGTCGTACAGGTCGGAAGAGATTTGGACTCCGAGGCTTGGCGCAAGCAGACCCTGGACGCCGCATACGCAGCGAGCAGTCGCGAGCTCTTCAGTGAGGACGGCAGTGTCGCGGCCCTCGTGCACGAGTTTTTGCAAAAGCAGGACCTAGCCGCTACGGAGGCTGAACGCATTGCACGTATTGCGGTGCGATCTGGGGATGCAGATGCGAACGCGGAAACACCAGACGGCGGAACCAACAAATGGATGAAGGGTGGCTGGAAATCCTCGATCGCTACTTCGCGCACGGCGTACCGAGTGCGGCTGGCGCTAGAACGTACGGAGAAGCTCAAATCGAACAGGAGCGTTCTGCGTGCGCTGGCGGCGGAGTCCCAAGCTTTGGGCCTAACGTATGCGAGCTACCAGCCGGTCGTGCCGAAAGAATCGAACACGTCAACGGTGGACGCTGCCGTCTCTCTACTTGGCAACGAACTGGAGGGGCTGTCGCGAGAGGAGGTTTTGGTTTTGCCCGAACCTATGCTACGCGACCTTTTCCACGACCCGTCCGTGTCGGAGAATGCGGAAGCGGAGCAGCGAACAGAGGCAGAAGGGAACGAAAAGTCTTCAGCTTGGAATGCGGACCGGAAGCGGCACGAATTCACCGCACTAGAGCAGAAGCTGCTCGCTAGTTGGGCAGACAAATTTCCGAAAGTAGCGAAGCAGGACGACCAAAGTGAGGAGCGCCCAGCGTTTCGTTATTCGGGGCGCCGAAAATTGCTCGCAGCACCAACGACCATGATGTACGTGTTCAACTCAGCTTTTGCCGCGGTCGCTGAAAAACGCAACGAAAAACTTCGCAAACTTCAAAGCGCGCGCGCGAAGATGGCGCGCCTGAAGGAGGAATTGCTGCAGGTAAACGCGTACATCGAGAGCGACGTTTATTGGAAGCACAAGGATATTCTGGCGCAAAATTGGTTGCAGATTGACGAAGAAGAACCGGACCACGGTTCGGAGAAAGACCGGCACGCACGCGAGGTGCGAGAAGCGTACAGGAAAGCGATTGTGAAGGAGGAAGGTGAGGAATTTCCGTACGACGACGGACTTATGGAAAGTCCTCTCAAGACGAAAACCGACCGGGACGGCAAGAACAATGCTGAAATGATCCGCGAAAGAAAAAGTACAGAATTTACAGGAAATACGCTTTGCCTCCTTATCCTTTGTGTGATGCTTATATTTATATAAATTAACGTATAACCTTCAGACTTATTTTAATTTTATAGGATGCTTCGGCCCTAGGGAAAGGGGTCGTCAGGTCGCGATCCGGAGCGCCCGGACCACTTGGACGCGCCCGGACCACTTGGCGGCCCCGGACATGGCTATAGGACAGACTCAGATGGATACGCTAGCTCACTCTAAATTTATTTAGAACTATATAGCTTGTTTCAGTTTCGTTTGTTTGTTGCTACGACGGGCTAGTACGTGAATCCTGTTCTTCGTGCTGCCTGGTCAGGTCAGGTGTGTGTTGTACTTTCTTAGTTGTAGTAGGTTACTTAGTTGTGGTGCTTCTGCTTTCTTAGTTGCTGTTGCCGCGAACCGCCTAGGTACACCTTACCTGAGTAGACAGCATTGAAAAAATGCGTGTGTAGTACATCGAATTTGTACCTCGCAGCTGATTTTTTCTTCCCGTCCGGTTTCGGGCTCAGCAGTCTCAGATGTAGTTCGCTATACAGGGACGAACGAAAGAAACAAGGAAGACAAAAGCGATGCGCGAATTTCATGTAATTTATTTTCTAAATTGAAAAGCTAAGGTAAGAAAGTAAGTGACCACTTCGTTCTTGTGACATCGACAGGACCGCATAGCCAGCGCGGCTGCAGTAGGAGGAGCAGCATCCCGCGTTTCTGCTGTACTAGAAGCAGGTGCGCCTGGAGCTGGACGTCCTTAATTAATAGAAGATATGGAATTCGTCAATCGTTACAACTGACTGAAACTATCACTATCTTACATGCTTCCTTGCACGTGGTTCCCGTGCTAAGCCAAGCAGTCGAACGGTCAACGTCTCCAGTTCATCTGCTACTTCTATTTACCCCTTCATTCTTCATCTTTCCGAAGAAGTAATACGTAGACTTCTGAAGTATACGTAGACGTAACCATCGCCATCCTTCTATCAATCTTCATCATCTTCAACAACATCCGTACCGCGTTCATCATCACAGGCACTGATCCAGCCGTCTGGGAGTACAGCAGCGAGTCCGCGACTGCGGTCGAGAAAAACAAAAATGTGCGGCGCGATGATCTCGCAAATGCATGGCGCGGTCGCACAGAGGCTGACGAGTGGAAAAATTTTTCACAGAAGTATATGGTGCTGGACCACGTCGCGGACCGCGCGCGCCTAATGCAAAGCGGAAAGCCGTACGAGAAGTGCATGCTCCTTGTGCACAACATGCTGCAAGAGACGGCCCGGGTCCAGCGCAAGCACAACGCACAGCTTGCGCGCGACACGCGCGATTTGGGCGCTGTCTTGTACATGAACGACAACAGCCTCGAAGATTATATTTCGAAAGAAGAAGTGCCGAGGGGCCTGGTCGACCCGGCGGAGGACGAGAATCTGGAACACGCCGAGCTCGCTCCTGCTGCGGGCAGCTACAGCGATGGCGTTCAGACACAAGAAGGGGAAGTAGACGACTCCAGGCTTCAGCTTTTGCGAATGAAGACACGCGTCGTGCAGTATCTGCGGCAAACGTACCGCAAAACACTACGCCGCAACCTACTTGGGCGGGGCGGCGTCAAACAACTTTTGGTCTCAACAGCCGCGCGTCGAGCCACGAGCACGAAGCCGAAACAGAGCGCAAAACCGAAAGAAAAGATGAAGCCCGGCGCCGCGAGAAAAAAACCGCTGCTAGCAGGAGCCGCCGCGCATGCTCCGGGTGCGGAAGCAGATGACGATCCTCGCGAAACGACCTTCTTCTCACCTGGGAGTGGCGGCCTTTACGCGCGCGGGGGCATGGGATTGCTGGGACTGAGTAGCGCTGCGAAACAGAGAGCCGCCTGGGGAGCCGCCGCCGGCAAGGGTCGCGTGGATGCCGTTATCGAGAACTCTGAATTTTACACACAGTTTCTAGATGGTGGCCCTCCGATCTGGGCGACGCCCGAGGAGAACCGCAAGCGATCCTGCCGCCCACACGTGCTGCTGGTAGAGGACCGAAAATATTTGGACCGATACGACGTCGAGGCGCAAAATCCAAAATCAAAGTATGATTCCGACGAGCACGACGGATCAAGACCGGGCGCATCGCTGCGCCTCACCGGCCTGTATGCGATGGCTGAAACGGAACGGAGCGGTGATTGTGTAGGCGAACTAAGGCGGCTGCGGGAGTCAATGGAGGGCAGTCCAAATGCGGCCAACGTAGAGATGAAAGACTTGGAAGCCACATTCTCTGGAGCCGAGTTTAGCTCATGGACACGCTGGGGAGACCACCGGACGCGCAACCCTAATGATGGCGGCAAGATGATGAGCAGAGCAGATGTGGCTGGGGGTTCGCCCATAAGCGAAGCGAAGCTCTTTCTGGGTAGAGACCCAGAGCACTGGATTATCAGCGACCAGCAACCAAAACCGCGGGCGCCACCCACTCGCTCTCGTCCGCTTCGTGCTCAAGAAGTTGTTGCGGGAGGGAAACCGAATCCGAAACCAGTGCCGAAAGGAAAACGTAAAACAAAGATACGGATGTCTGTGACTGTTCCTGCGAAACCGGAAAGAGCTTGGGTTATGTCGAGCAAGTGCGCCAAAGACTTGTGTGGAACAGTGGAGCTTCCCCACCACATGCGGCATCAGTACATGCACGCTGTGGTTGCAGATCGCTGGAAGCTGGAGAAGTACGGGGGCGCGCAGGAGAAATTGAAAGTGGACAACGGCACGGCAGTCGCAAAAAGTTTTCTGGTCGCTGGCGGGGTCTTCGTGCTCGACTACCTCAACCACCGCACGCTCAAGCGGCACTGCCGTCTGCTAGCGGAAACCATGTTTCCGTATGCCGTGCGGGCGCCGCCACCAGTGTTCCCGTCAGAGCTGCGGCGACTCCAGAAGGAAATCGAAGATGAATCGGGCGAGATACACCGCATAGTGTTTTCGAGCAACGACGACAAGCAGCAAGAACAAGGTGCTAAGACAACCGGCAAAACTTCGAAAAGTACAGGCTCAAAGTCAAAAGATGAGCTCGAACTCGAAGTCGAACAAGATGCAACAGGAGAAGAAAGGAACTACCTGCGAGGCGCTTCTGGGCAGGGCCGGCAGGAGGAACCCACGCTGAAGCAGCAGATGGATCCGGTACTGAAACTCCTGAAGGAACTCCAAGACAAGCTCGCGGACCTGGTGCGAAAAAACGATGCTAAAAATAACTACAAGCACGAAGTGAAGATTAGTACCACGGGGCGGGGGACTGAGGACAAGAACCGGACGAAGGATGCCTCCGTACCAGTTCCGCACGCAGGCCATGAGGAGACGGCTGCAGACCTGGCTTTGACCGTGGATGAAAACGAAACCACAGCCACCTCTTGGTTCAAGAACAATTTCTCGGGGAAGTTCATACAACAGGCGAAAGATTTGTACGAACTGCGCAATAAACGTCTGAGTGCCGAGGGGAATGGCCGTTCTTCATTGGAGTCCTCGAGCGAGGCGGCCTCCGCCCTCGACATGGCTATTCGACTAGTAGCAAACGTTGTGTCTTTTTGGGAGACACACGACTACAGCGTAGTGTGGAATAATGACGGCCTCCCCGAGCTGGTTCCTCTGACGCCCGAGGGCTACACGAAGATCGCCGAATTCTCCCACGACAAGATACGCAGCGAGATTTACCCGACGGACCCGGAACCGCTCGCGGCGGACGGGACCGAAACGGAAGAGACTGCGCTTTGGAACCTGCTCGGGCCGGAGCGCAAGAGTGTGGCGAAGTGGCGGCGGCTGCGCTTCGCGCGCGAGCATTTTTTCCGGGAAAAAATGCGGGAAACGGTTCAGCGAAATTGCTTTGCGCCGACGCTGGAGTGGGCTAAGGGACGCTCGTTACAGATGCATGGCGAAACGTCGGAAGCTACGGACGCGCAGGTCGCGAGGCTGCGGGCCATGGACGATCCGGACGCGTTGTATTCTCTGCGGGCACAGAACATTATCGAAGGGGCGTTTGGTGATTTTACGAACGAGGAGCAGCGGCAGCTGTGGACGCAGTGCCAGCGCATGAAAGTTCACTGGGACGACGTCTTTTCGATCCACCCCGAGAAAGCAGAAAAAAAACAGGAAAACTTGGCGGCAAGGATTGTCGAGGTGCACGCAAACGTGCTGAAGCTAGAGCGTGAGCACGACCAACAGCGTGGGAGCGCGCGACGCGTGGTCCGCATCGCGACGCCGTTTCAGGGAATCGAAAAATTGGCAGAACTAATTCTCTTCGGACGGGGCGACGCTGACGCACAGTGGCAGAACAAGGCTGAAGCTCGTTCTGGTGATTCTGACGCGTCGGCGTCTAGGGGCCAGTACAGTCACAAGGCGGACGAGGTGGATGAGCCGGTGTGGACTTTTGGCGACGAAACCACGTCGTCAGAAAAGAGGGGCTGGCCAGCTGGCGTCTCGGAAGTTTACGAAAAAGCGTTGTTTCCGTCATCCGTGGATGCTCTCGATATCGAGGAGACCGCAAAACTCGTTTTCTACAAGTACCTGCAGCAGTATTCCCGCTTCAGCAAGCTTGTGCGGGACAACAGTCGCATCTATCTGCGAAACAAAAAGAAGAAATTCGTCAACATCGTGGGAACGTTCGGCGACGCGAACAACCTCCCCCTTTCGCTCCGGCATCTTGCGCCGGGCGCGAACTCGGCGGAGTTCCTCGACGCACTGGGAACCTTCATCGACGACTCGGTGGGCGGAAAGGGTGGACGGCACACTGAGCGCGGCCAGTCGTCGGACGCCGAGCCCGTCACGCCCGCAGCGTTGACGCGCCTGACGCAGCCGCTTCCACGGGACTTCATAATTTCAGACTTTGCTGAGATTCCTCACATTTTCGACTATTTTCGCACGGAGAAGTACACATACGACGAGGAGGAGCGCCGGGACCAACAACCGGGCCACGCGGTGGTAAAAATCGCGAAAGGGGCGTTGCAGTTGCCGCAGAAGCTGTATAAAGGCTCCACGAAGCTGCTGTACGACGTCGTCTCCGGGGTGGGGCTACGAAAAGCGGGCCGCATGTTTCAGAAATTGGAAAAGGTGGTCGGCAAGCCAATGCTGCGGGGAAACAACGCCGCGGAAGAGGACATCGAGAAGATGACGGAGCTGAAGGAGGGCGACCGTGACTTCGCCGAAGAATTCGCCACCCAGAACAGCATGCGTGCCGTGAAGGCGGCCCTGCAAATGGACCCAGCGGACGCGGACTTCGACGGGCATCTGGTAAACGAATGCGAAGGCGAGGACGAGGAGAGTCTTCAGCGAAAGCTGTCGTACAGGTGGTGGCGGTTCGGTGCGTCTTTGAAGGTGTGTCTACACTCTGTTATGGGACGGCTGTCGCCCGAGAAGGAAGCAAAGGTGCTGGCGGGGCAGACGAAGCTGTCCAACTCGTACCAGCCGGGGAAGTACGCCTCACGCGGCGATAACACGGACGACTACTTCCGGATCGGTGATCGAATGGCGCGTGCACGGGCTGACGAAATCAACAGTTTGGTGTCGGAGATGGAAGACGTGGACAAAAGTTTCTACCTGGAACTCCACGCAGGGCTGCTGTTTCGGAACGATGCGACCAAAGAGATCGAAAGTCTGAAGAACCACGGGCGGAAAAAGTCGGACGCGAAGTTGGCGGATTCGAAGGAACGGGCGGAAGCGGAGGCAAAAGCGGCGCGAGGTTGGGGCAGAAACAAGCACCGGAAGGTCAAGGTGACGAACCGCACTTTGATTTTGACCGTCGAGGAGCTATTCGCGCACATCGATCTGACACGGGACAAATTGCCTGAGCACGCGCGGTTGTGGGAGCCGGGGACGGATCCAACAAAGATGGACAAGAGCGAGTACGCGGTGCGACGGAGGCTTCCCGAAGTCTCCCAAGACGCAGTGTGCCGCACCTTTCACCGGAATGTAAGGGGCGTGCTGCAGGGCGATTCCTTTCTCGCTGAAGTCAGTTTGAAACATCATGCTACGGAAATGAACTCCTCGGACCCGAAGGGAAACGATGCTTCAGAGGCAATAGAGTGGGCAGAGAAATTGCTTGATTACCAGCGGACAGACGCTGAGGCGCGTTTGTCGTATTTTGGAAACAAAATGAAGGGAACGAACGGTCTCAGGGATTTGCTGCCGGCGGGAAACAGCTTCGCGCAATCAAGTGCGGCGCTGGACACAAAGCAAAGAATCGTGGAAATCGCGCGCAAGTACCGGTTCGTACGGCTAGTCAGGGACTCCACAAAGGCAAAAGAGTTCGACAAAATAGCGGCCCGTGATCAGCGGCGCTGGTTCTTTCTGGAGGGGAGCGCCGAAGGCATCAAGACGCCCCGCATCGTACACGTGCGCGAATTTGAAACAGGTAGGTTCGGGGCGCCAGGAAAGCGATCGCTCCAGCGCTTCGTTACTCGCTTCTTCTTTTTGCCGACCCAGGGGTCCGGGTCGTCAGCCGATGAGGACAACTCTATGAGTCTGACGGAGGACGATTGGCGGTTTGCGTTTCCCGACTGGTTGCGAAGGAATGTCCGCGACAAAGCCGACATTCTCAAGCAGCTGAAAAATGACGCGGGCTCTCCGTTGGGGGAGTTCACACTCAAATTTCGTCAACTCTGGAATGAGGACAAGTCTGAAATCAAACGGATGCCGCTCCTAAGGGTTATCGATGGTCTCGAGGACGGATTTGTGCACGTCGCGGACCTCCTTCTGATCGTCACGCACAAGTTCGTAAAGAAGTACACGCAGAGCTACCGCGATGACCTGAAGCGACACCAGGAGGCGCTGAATGTCGCGGCCGGTCGTTATCGAGCGTACGAAACGGGGGGGGTCGGCAACGGCGACGTGCCCACCTACACGCCAGGCTCGAGCGAGGTGGCGGGATTCCTCGACGACGCCTTCGAGGAGGTCTACCAGGATCTGAGAGCTCTTGCAGATAACGTGGTTGGTGGCCGCATACTGGACCCGCTTTGGGCGCAGCGTATCGAGTACGCAGTTCGACAGCAGGTGAAGGCGGGCTTTCTTGACCACACACCGGTACGGATTCTTCTAGCCTTCAAACACTACCGCGGGAAGTCCGATTTGGGAGCGGGGACCCCAGGGGGCGAGGCGAAGAACCCCAGACGGGACGTAGCTTTGGACGAACCGGAGGAGGAATCTGCAGTGCTCGCCGACGCTCACACGTACGGGTTCTACGATTTCGTTGAATTCCCGAATCGCGACATGGAATACAATCCGGAAAACCTCGAGGAGTCTGCCCTCGCGCGCGCGGAAGAAGTCCTGCGCAGTCTCGCGCGAGTTGAGCTCGTGGAGGAGGAGCTCCGCGAGTTTCAAGGGGCGATCGAGGAGTCTCTGGCCACGGCGGAAGAGGAATTACAACAAAACACAGAACTTCTGAACGAGGAGGAGGACGCTTTCTATGGCTTCATGTGGCGTTCGCATGCACTGGCGCCGTATGGTTTTTTCGAAAGACGGTACGAGACGGCGGATTTGGTTGCGCGATTTCTTCAGAGTGCTGGGCTGGGTTTGAACCTGTCCGATGCAGCGGGAGACGTCGAAAAGCAAGTCGAGGTTCTTCCCAGTGGCCGGTATCCGCAGACAACCACGATCGACGTCGCTGTCGAGACGTATCAAGGAGAAGATATTACTGGCGGAACGGGGGTGATCGACGTCGCGCCGCGGTCCGGCTCGGTCTTCGACGTACCACCGCAATCCCTCACTGTGAAGGCTAGTCTCGGGTTTCGGCAGATGACGAGCGTTGAGCAGGTATTAGGGCTGCTGATTTCGGAGCTTTGGCGCACAGACAACTCAAGTGGTGACCGCGCCATGCGCGAGGCGAAGGCGCATTTGGCGCAAGAAAGGAACGCGGCTTGGAATCTAAGTGGAAAGAAGCCGCGCAAGGTTACGACACAGGGCCAGGCTCCTTTCCTCGATCCAGACGAGCCGGGCGGGGGTGCGGGTGGGGCGAATCCCAACCTGCATATGTACGATGCCGATGCCTCAGTCTCCGACGATCTGGGCGAACAGGTGGTGAAGCTCGAAACTGCTCTGCTGGATCCGGGCGTCGTGGATCCGCACGCGCACGGATGGGTCTGGCCCTACGCGACTACTGCGACTGTGACGGACGATTTCGTTCTGGCCAACATCGACAGAATCAAGTCAGGCCACTGCCTCGGCCTTCACTCCTCCACTGAAAATTTGGACGGATCCACACTGCCGGAGCAGTACCGGCTGCAGGAGGAGCGCGAGCGGCGCTTCTTGGATCTCGTGAACGACGCCAAAAACAGTCTGAAAATTATAGTGGACTGTGTAAACAGGCACTTTGAGGGTGATGCCATTGAAAAGTGGATCGATTCGGTGGAATTGATCCGCATGGGAATTCTCTATGAGCATGCCGGATCATCCTCCACCGCCAGCGGCAGCCCACCTCGTTCTGCGGATGCGTCTACGTTCTCGATTACAGCAGATCCCCCCACAGAATTGATATCCGATTTCACCGTAGAAAGTAGCGATACGCAGGGGCAGGACGCCGGACGCCCGCCTACGAGTACGAAAGCAGACGCAGCGGACGACCAGAAAGCGGGTGCAGCTGGGAGTACAAGGAGCGACAACATCTTGAAAAGGGAAAATGCGAAGCCGCAGCGGCTGAAACTGCGGATGGTGCAGTCGCTTAGCGGGCTTCGTTACTATCTTCTAATGGATCAGCTGAAGCACTCGCCGTTTCTGCGGAAGGAGACGCTAAAAGCCAAGTATCGTTCGCATATTCTGAACAGCCACCAGGTCGACGAGCTGGCGCGTGTCGAGAAATCGTTGATCAACTTCAAGACCGAGCTGAACCGTAGCTTCGAGGGGTGGCTGGCTTACCTAAATCTTTGGGACTCTAATATGCTGGGGCCGTCATCCACAGTGTTGAACCGGCTTGGCTTGGGAATCGGTCGATCGTCCGCCACGCCCCGTTCCCCGGCAGAAGCCAAAGCAGAGGAAAGAAACGTCAAACGCGCGCTGGCCGGGAGCTCGAAGCAGTTCAGACTGCTCAACCCGTTTCCGGTAAAAGAGATGCCGAAGCAACTGGAGCTCCAAGACGTGTACCTGACGCTGGATCGCCTAGAAAAAGAACTTTCTCGCGCACTGGAAAGCGCGCAGACTCTCTACCCGCAGGTGAGTGATGCTGTCCCGGCACAAAGCCCCGCACCTTCATCAGGCGCGCCGCCACCACCAGCTGCCCAGGAAAATCGGCAAAATCAGCAGCAGCAGCCGCAGCCGCAGCAGAACGACGGCATCGCTCGCGGCGGCCGTGGAGGTGGAATCGCGTCGACTCATGGCGACGGATCAGGGATGAACCACCAGGCCCAAAATGGAGGCTCTGGACAGCCACCAGAGCATCGAGTGACACTTCCGGAGTCGCTCGCAAAGCAGCTTCTCGCAGGAAAGACGAGGCTCTGTAAACCGATTCCGATACAAGAGAGCGTGCCGCAAGCGGTTGCACGCCAGAACATCGTGGATTTGGACACGACGAACGGGAATCTGGCAATCTCCACTGTGAATGCTGAACGTGTCGTCGCACCTCCGGATCGAAGCGAAGCCCTTTTCACGAAAGATCGCGCCCGCTTCATACAAAATCACGAAAGATTTTTGATTGAGCAGCCGGTTCCGGAAGCGTTTGTCGTGAAGCGTCCTAGTCCTGGCGTACGCCACACAAGCGCGACCACAACGACGCGGAACGTCGTACTACAGGCTTTCGAAACGGAAGAAGAAACTGCTACAGTTGACAAGTTCTACGCGCTGCTTCCGCACCACGTGGAATTGTGCGCAGAATGGGCACAAGTGCACGTACGGTTGGCCAAAGTCGTTCATCGTCATCCTCATCTTGTTCAACAAGTAGAAGTAGAACAAGCCCATGCGAGTGGAAGAAGTGGGAGTTCTTCGCAGCAGGGCAAAGCCGAAGCAGGGACCCAGAAGAAGATGGAAACAAGCGATAAGCTTTCGCTTTCCTTCTTTTACATCTCTAGGAGCCACGATGTGGTGGCGCTACGGCTGGCGATGCGCAGAGCGCTTGGGGGCTTGCAACACCTTTTGGAGGTGTTCGAAGACACGGTCGCGTTGAAATCGGATAGCTCCGTGCTGTTGGGCGTGCCCCTCCTCTCAGCGGCGGGTGGGACAGGTACTGCTACTGGGACGAACGCGAACCGCAGGACTAGTAGCGAGGCGCTTCAATCCCGAGTAGAGCAGTACGACAAACACACCTCCCTGGACGAGTTCCGCGGCAAGTACGCGAACCTCTCCTTGCTGGCGCTCGATGTGCTCGCGAAGCGACCACAGTTGCTTTCGAATCTACTTCTGCACAAATTGCGGCTGATGGGGCAGGAACGGCTTGAGAAACAGCGCGACTCGCGCAAGATGCTGATCGCGCTGGGATCGGAGGATCGAAAGAAGCACTCTAGCTTCGGCATGGTGGGACGAACGCCAGAGAAGTGGACAGAGGCACGTAGGAAACTTGGAGATGTCGTGTTCGAGGAGGTGGACATTGGCGTGCCCTACCGGGCGTTCGCGGAGCAAGCAGGGGGCGCTGTTGCCGCTGACCGTGGAGGTGGCCTCGGGCGGGATCGGAGAGAGGGAGCAGAACCAGCTCGTGGCGGTCGGTCGTTAGATTTCGAAACAATCAATGCGATGAAACGAGGCGATTCTGCACCTGCAGCTGCACGCGGCGCGGCAGTTGATGCGCAGGAGGACGGCAGCAAGGTCTATTTGCAGGTGTCTACCGCAGGGTTGGTTGGATTGCCTCCCCCCGAGTGGTGGATGGAAAAAACAAGTAGCGACATTGCCGCCTCCGGGGGCGTTGGCTCACAGCAGGTTGAACAAGAAGATGATGAAGACGAAAAAGAGGACGGGGGTGCGACCGAAAGCGAGGAATCTCAGACTTTCTCACTTGGGGGCGAAGGGTACAAGAATCCAGCCCTCACAGTCACAGCACTGCCGTCGATTCTTCTGTCTTCAGTTCAGGTGATGCGGGCCATGCTTTTCGTGAAGGAACTGCTTTTCAGACGCGAGCCCGAGCGTGGAGACGCCGGGGGACCACGGGCGGCGGCGGGAGCTGCTAACAAGCGCACGAACTATCCGGTCATGAGGGAACTCGCGTTTTTGCTGCGGCAAGGGCGCGGACGGAGCCTGGGCGAACAGGCCGATTGGGAACTGCGCGACGAGGACGACCCAGCCAGGCACTTACAGGTGGACCGCGACCGTTTGCGGACCGCCTTGAGAGCACTGCACGCAAATTCTCTTCTGGTTCCGGATGAACTACAACAACAAGCGACTTCCAGCGGTGGAGCGGCGTCCGCGAAAATTTCCGCTGCGAAGATGGAACAGCTGGCGCAAGCAGAGCTATGGGAGGCTGCAGCTGCAACGGAGCACGGCCGAAGCGTTATGATGTCGGCGTACCTCGCCGCGCACAGTGGGACCACCTCCAGCCTCGCCACACTGCGAGTCGGAACTCCCGCCCTGGTGAGTGCCATGAGATGGACGACAGAAATGGACGAGCCGGCAATCAAGATGGAACAACATCAGCCTCCAGCCCCTCCTCCGGTGCGGCCGCGGCCAGGACGCGCCCCGGTGCCCACGGTTGCAGACCTTTTGACCGTGTGGGCCGCGAAGGCGTCGCAAGCTTCTGGCATCATGAAGAAGTCTGGGTCGAAAATCGTTTTGGAGCGGCTGGACGTGGATCTGCTGCCTGCGTTGGAAAACCCGCAGGAAAGCATCTGTGCAGAACTCCTCGCCACGGCGGACAATCGCGCTCAAAATAATTCATTTATCGTGGTGCAGGCAGTCGGAGCTGCAAGCGAACAGGAGCAGCAACAAGACCAAGAGCGACTATCCCCCCTCGACGCCGGCTTCTACCTGCGAAAGCATCACGACGAGGCGGAAGAAGATGAAGAACGGGATAAAAGAGCCCGGCCCGTTCTTCGCGGCTTGGACTTAGTGGAGGAACGCCGTCAAGGTAGTAGAGGAGATGACATCGACATCGAGTCCCACATGACGCCAGTGCGTCTGCGATGCGAGTTGAAAAAGTTGTCCCACCAAACATTCGCAGACCCGAACAGCTTCTATGCGCGCATGCTCTTCTGGTTCCAACGTCTTCTGGGACATTGGGACGCGACCGATTTCAAGTTCAACCCGCTCCGAGAGCGAGAAGAACAGGCTGCAGAAACGACAAGCCTAGATGAGGAGGGCGAGGGAGAGGAAACGACTAAAGCCGAAAAAGTGGTTCCCGATGCATTTGTCCGGTCGCTGCAAAACATTTTCATGGACTTTCAGTGGCGGCACGCGGTGATGGCGGGGGCGTTCTTGAAGGAAATGAGCAGCAGACCACCCGTACCAAAATCGGAAATCGAGGACGAGATCGCTTCTGCGGGCTTGAACTTCAACGCCCTGGAGAAACTTCTTGACAGCCAGCATCCACTTCTACTGCATGAAGCAGTGCGACAGGAGGAACCCACGAAGATGAAGTCCCGTCGAAAAAATTGGGTCGATTCGGAGAAAAAACGGATCCAAGAGCACGTGACCCGGCTCTTGAAGATGGACAGTTCTGGCCGCATGAACGGAAGCGCGACCCGCCAGAACGTGTCGTCGTGCGTTGCCGGTGAAGCAGAACCGGGGTCCCGGGAGCGCCCTCTTACGCAGATCGCAGAGAGCCTGCGAAATGAGAGGGACAACTTCACACAACAACTGGCAGAGTACTCCTCTCTGTTTTTTCAGGTGGAGCGATCGCGGACTACTGCGCTTGACGCTATTCGCGGGGTAGAAAAACTTCGCCATTTTGCCTCCGAAACGCGGGATGGCGTGGCCGCTAAAAAGTTCAGGTTCGATTCTTGCGAGTTGCTTCGCTCGCTGTATGTAGCCACGTTCCGGACACCAGAGCAGGCTCACGGAGAGCAGGCACATCACTGCCCCAGCACGGGGCACCTCCTCGCGTCGTCCGAATTTTTGGACGCGCCGATTTTCCGGAAGATCTCGTTGGACCCCATGGTGAAGCGGGGGCTGCAGATGCTAGATGCGAGGTGTCCGTCAAAGGTAGTGATTGACTCGCTGATGCCAATGGAGCTGGCGCGCGGCCGAAAAATAATGCGGACACAGATCAAACAGAAGCTGGGAGAGCTTCTGTTCTCGAGCGAGTTTCAGAAGTATGCACGAAGGAAAGCAGAGCGGAAGTACGTCCAATATAATCATGCTCGTCCACCTCACCGGTCTCCGGGGAACAACTACAATGGGTACGACTATATTAATGGGAAGCTGCGCGACCATTCCGTGCGTGAAGACGAAGATGATCCTGATGAGGATGACCTCCATTTTCTCGACCATCTTCATGCTGGTCGTGGCGACATCCCCTCCTCCTCGCTGCACGTCGCGCAAGGTCACGCAAGCGAGGGCGGGCATGCGAGCGACGGTCACGCGAGCGAGGGCGGGCATGCTCCTGCGCGGGATGAGCAGCCCGTAGTTGATGGCGAAGGTGGCCCTGACGTCGACCCGGAACAAATGCAAAGGGAAGGCGAGCAGGAGCTACAGACCACGTTCTCCGCCGTCGCCCCTGTTCCGCCTCGTCCCGGAGAAGGCCACGATGAAGATGAAGACGAGGACGGGAGAGGTGCCGACACAGGAGCAAACAGTAAAGATAGCGACACAGATACAGGTACCCCAGAGCAGACAGAGACTCAGACAACTGCATCAGCTTCAAGAAAGAGTAGCGGAACACGTAATGTAGGGCCAGCAGCAAAGCAGCAGGAGCTGCGTGTAGGCACAGTACGTGACGAGGTCCTCCGCAGAGTCGGAGGGCTATCGGAGAAAATGAAAGCTCACGTGGTAGCACTCGCGGATCCCACTAAGCTGTCGCAAATGGAGCTGCAGCTCGAGCAGTTGGATCTGACAACGAAAGACCAGGCGCACTTGCTCGACCTTTTACAAACGTACGAACGCAAAATCTTCGATCCGCGCTGCGTCGGGCATCATGTAACCGACGCGAGAGGGGACCACAGGCGACGTCGGCTACAGGCCCTTGTGGCGAGTGGCAAAGACAACCTGAACCTGAAACAAATTCATCTGCAGCGGAAGGTCGAGTCGGCACGCCTGTGGTCCATGGGGGAGGGAATGGACGTGAAAGCGGATGAAACCATCAAAGAAGCCCGGCAACTCGTCGACGCCGTTGAGTCGCTGCGCCGGCAGTTTGCGGAAGAATCGAAGTCGCACGAACAGCCGCCACTGGATTTGTTTTTCGGAAAGCTAAAGGCGCAGCTAGAAAACGCTTGGAATCTCCTCGAGCGCGTCTATTCCGAAGCGCAACGCGCGGGCGGAGAAAAAGCAGCAGCCGGGACGGCAGAGATAGTGCCTGGCAGCATCTCAGCGGCAGAAAAAGAAAAAGATGCGGCTGAGGGCGGGGGCAACCAGAGCCACACAGATCGACAAACCCAAGACGGAGGGAGAGAGGTTGAGGCAAACGCTCGGAAGCTGCTGCGCGACCGTGCTGTTTCTGCAACTGTAAAGCGTGTGGTCGAGGCGCTGCTAGAGATGTGGACCGAAGAGTTTTCTTATGTTCGTGCAGGGGTTGACTCCGACGTGAGCGCGGCCGCTGCGGCTCTACAGCGCGCACACGCGGAAGTGGTTGTTGGGAACCTTAACCGGCTCGTGAAAGCAGCCTATGACGTGCGTGTACTGCATTGGGAGGAACACGCGGATGCAGACGCGCATTTGAGCCACTTTCAAAACAGAGAAGTTGTCGGTTTTCTCAACGCGTTGGGCGGGAAGGCAGCGCCGCCTTGTCGCGCCGCCGGTCGGCGCGAGGAGTGCGACTTGATGTACTTACCAGTGCAATTGTCGCTTGCACGTGTGTTGAGAAACCTGCGACAGCACATTCTGGCGGCACCTGCAAACCCGACGAACAAAGAGCAGGTCGGTGGAGGATTCCACCCGTTTGACTTCCGGTCGCTTCTCAGGGATGCAGGCGAGTTGGAATTTCCGGAGTACGATCCAATATACGAGTTCATCGACAAAATCGAAACCGAGTGGAATGCGCTTGTTCAGACGAAGAATCAGCAATTGCGCGCCCCCGAAGCTTCAGCGAAGGGCACGACCAGAGCCAGAGGTAAGAAGATCATCTTCATCAGGAGGAAGATTTGGTCCGCGAAAGCTCGAGGTCGAGGTCCTCGAGAGAAGATGGACGAGGACGTCGCAGAGTTCCAGCGACGTATTTCGATTCCCAGGAAGGAGAAGGTGCGGACGGACACGAATCAAAAGCTTATGAAAGAAAATAATCGTTCTGGTTCATCAGATGGCCGGCGGCGGCGTCGACAGACAGCTCCTCGCGCAGAAGATTTTTCAGACCCTCCGACTACAAAGAATTACGATTACCTGCCCTTCCTTCATGCAGAGCGGCTACTGGACGCGGTTGGAGGGACGCCCTTGAAGCCAGAGCAGGCCCGCGCAATCTTGGGCTACCGGACAAAAATACTGCGCATGAAAAATCGAAAAGGCTTGAAGACGCTTCAAGTCGATGACCAGAAGAAGAAAACCGGAAGAAATTCGACGCAGCGGCAGCCCCGCCGCACCACCAAGAACCTGAATAACACGGTCAAGGAGAAGAGCAAGACGCGCAAAAAGCTGAAGAAGAGCGAGGCTCGCGATGATCTTCCCGACCCCGAGCCCGGCCCGCGTCTCGAGTCGCATCCTTCTACGTTGTCTGGCGGGCCGGATCCTTCTGTCGCTTTCGCCGACCTCCGCAATATACTTGAGCAGTGGAACGCGCTAGTCGCGAGAGCGCAACGTAAAGAAGGGAAACAAGACGAAGAGCTCGCGTCCGAGCTAACAGCTTTCCGTGAGGCCATCGGACGACACGAGTATCCGGACGGGTCGCCGACGACCGCTTTTATCCTGGCCGAGGAAGCAGTGCAGTTCGGGGTGCAGAGAATGCGCAAGAACGCACATGCCCGCGCATTACTAAAGATGAAAGCGCATATTCTGAAAGTCCACGAGGGGGAAGAACGTGAACATGTTGAACAAGATCCGAACCGCAGAAGTTACATCAGCAGAATGAGGAATGGAAACTCGGCGCAGGAGACGGGAAGCGGGAGGGGAAACGAAGTGGCCTACACTATCGATTTCGGTTTCGGAGCTGAAGATCGGGCAGCCTCCGCCGCCGGGGAGCTCGCACTCCTAATTGAGGATGATGGCACAGATACTTTTGCTTATGCTTCGACCCTTCGGAAGGACTGGAACGAATTGGTGACAACACGCACCACCACAAAAACCGCCGAAGGCGCAGAGGTCGAGGATTTACACGCAATCGAGGATCGCAAGAAGAAAATTGCGGACTTTGTTCGCGACGAGATCAACGAGAACGAAGACAGCAAACGGATCTTCGCGGCCGCCCAAGAGCTGCTAGCTTTCGCGGAAAGGAACACTGCGGGCAAGGCGCTCTTCGCGGGAACTCGCTTTCTGCAGCAACAATTGACGGAACTGAGAGCCAGTGCCGCAGCGCCGGATTCGTCTGTCACGAAGGAGGACGAGCGCGCTTCACGTCAGCACCATCGGCCGTTTCGGTATTACGCACAGTCGCCGATGCTCGAGACGAGAAGCTCTGAGTTCGACTGGAAGACACAGGTTCTGCTAAATATCGCAGAGCGCATGCTTCAGTGGTCGGAGGCTTCTTCGTGCGCCGTGGCGGGGTTAGGATCAGGATCAGAAACAAGTGCGCAGTCGCTGCCGGAGTGGCTTTCTTTGGGAAGAACACAGCGACCGCAGCCGGCGGCGCAGAAAATGTTGGACTTTCTGAAGATGCACTGGGAGAACGAGCATGCGCATACCGGAACCGCACAGGAGAAGGCTGCATCGAAACCCACATCGGACTTCGAAACTCCGGATAATCTTCGTGATGGCCTTCGGATCTTGAAACGGGAAGTGAATGCGTTTCTGAGAGCCCTCGATGACGAAGAGCTGTCCTCGGGGAATCTGCAAAATGACAGAGACGAAATGTCTCGTGATGGGCGAGGACCCTTCGTAGCCTTTCGGGAGATGCCGAAAGGATTCACACCGGCTTCATGCTTGCGCACGTTGAAGGCGTGGCTGAAGAGAATTTCAAAGCAAGCAGAGGAGGAAGAAGAGACGCTCCGCGCAACTTCTTCTCCGGCGCCTTCTGCCGACACCGCGTATGCGACGTTCGTCTCCACTGCTCGAGCAAATGTGTATGCGGACCTGATCGACAGAGCGCTGCCTGAGAACGAAACAAAGCGCTTTCACGAACGCTGGCAGGACATCACACTGTATTCGGACATCGGTGCCAAAATGGGCTCCCAGTATCTGCACGACTGGGAGGCGGAAGGTCATCCAGAGCTTCTTGCGGAGCTGGAGGGCGACAAGAAGGCCTTCGAAGAGCTGATAAAGAAGCGAAAACGCGCCATGGAGAAGCGGAGTCCCACGCACAAACGCAACCCTAATTACGAAGGCTCACCAGAGTCAAAAACTGACGGGAAGCACGACTTTTGGCTTGTCGCCGCTGCCGCCAGTAGTCGGGAGCGCGTTCTGCGCCGCAGTCCGCTGGAGTTCGTCCCCTACAACTCCGAAACGGGCAAGGGAAGCAGCGAGCAAGGCCACCGGCTGAGGGGGCACCGCGCCTGGGCCGCGCTCGAGCACGAAAAGGTCACCAGTGCGACGCGCTTGCTACGACTACCATCGGCTGCTGCTGCTGCAGAAAAAGTAGCTGATGAAGAAAATGGAGAAGCCCGAGTAAATGGCGATCAAGATTTTTATGAACGAAATCGACGAATCCGAGGGGAGGTTTCAACATCCTCTTCATCTCCGTCAGACGACGAAGGTGATATTTTGATCAAGGCGAATTACACCGACACGGAGCAGTACTCCACACTGGTCTTCGTTCCGGGCGCGTCGGAGCCCGTTCAGCAACCCGAGGACGGTAGCCCTGAACTCGCGGAGCTGGTGCGGCGGGGCTTGCCGATTCTGGATTTCGACGCCACGTCGTTTCTCGACGCCGTGGCCCTGGGGCGCGGCCCTGGGGACACGGACACGGGTTCCCCCGCCGGCATCCCTCTCCGGAACGGCAAGGCGGATCCCGAGCGCCAAGAAGAGCGGTACGACGAAGACCGCGACGCCGATGGGGACCACAAACCGCCAAAGGGCTTTTTGCTGGGTCACGATTTAGAGCTACCACTGACGCGCGTCGAGTTTGCTGTAATCGACGCATCGCTGTGGACGGTGGCACAGCGCGACGAAGTGATGAAGTTCGAGCGCGAACAGGACATGGCGCGCGACGGCGACACTTCGTCTGGTCGAGCAGTAGATGAGAACCTGGTCGACGGAAGCGGTAAAGTGGATCTGCGTGCCCTTTCCACACTCGACGCAAAGTGGAATGAGGTGCATAGCATTGACGCACACTGCATCTTCAAGGGGGAATTCGGCGAGCCCAGCTTCAAGCAGATCGACGCAGCTGCGGGCGGCTTAGAGAAAGAGACGCTGTCCGGCGAACGGCCTGCTCTGGCGCTCTTACTGTCACCAGACCCGGAGGGCCGTCAAACGCTTTTCGCAGACCCTTTTCGTTCGCTGGAGAGTCGCCGCGAAGTCTTAGTCACGCACGCGGCTGAGAAGGAGGTCTGGCGGTTGATGCGTGAAATGGAGGAGGCATTGAACCCGAACACGAGCATGAAGTCGCTCCAGGATCTGTACGCGTTTCTGTATCCGGTGGCACAGGAGGCACAGCGGGTGTTGAGTCTGCACGACCGCGACTATGTAGTTGTAGAGGCAGATGAGAAGCGGGAGTGGCAGCGAAAAAAATTGGAGGCGGGCATCCACTGGCCTGAGATCCGCGCGGAGGAGATCCGAAGCAGCGGCCCGCCTAACGCCAACGCGCGTCTCACGCAGCGCAACCGTAGCCATTTGGATCAAAGAATGGCCCACAAGCTGAACCATTACCGGAGGGAGGAGCTGTCGTTCAAGGCCCAGGAGGCCGAATCCCTGGCCTATTTGTTTTCCTTGATTGAAAACTTCCTTTCGCGCGGGAGCAACAAGATCGCGACGGCTGAGCGGGAGTCGCTGTTCAAGATTCTCCGACTGCAGGTCGATTCTGCGTTTCGTGCCCTGAAGAAGGACTCACTTGACTTCTTCCTCGACACACGCAACAGCCTGAAGGACGTGAGCGTGGACCGTGCGAGGAAAGCCGCCGGCGCGACGGACAAAGCAAAGGGCGCGGTCGCGTTGCTGGAGGCGAAGATACAGGCCGAAGGGAAGCTCGGAATCTTGCGCGAGGAGCTGGAAGCCTGGGGCGACGTTTTACAACAGGGGATACGTGACGCGCAGGACCAACTGAAAGGCATTCTGCTGGCGAAGTTGACCGAGCGCCGCGTTGGACAGGTGAAAGCAGCCTACGAGGAGATGGCAAAGCGGCTACTGCCGAACCTGCGCAGCGTGAGCGTCCGCCGAAGTTTTTGGCCGCACCTGTATATTGCAGACAACCCGTACAACCATCTGCTGAAGGAGGTCAGCGAAGCGCGTGCGCCCGGCACCTCGACCACAGCCGCACTGCCATCATGGAGCAACAACCAACTGCGATCGGCAGATCGAGATACCTCCGCAGGGGGCAGCACGCACCAGCAACTTGGCTTTTCCGACTACGGTGTCTGCTTCCCGCACGACGCATGTCCTATGGCGCTTTTCCCAGACAAGGCTGCAACTGCTGATGCACAAAAAACCGTCGATCACCGGATGCGTGCCGGCCACGTGACTGAGCAAAGCGGTGACCAACTCGTCGGTCTCGTCCTTCGTGTTTCGGGACAACAGCTCGCGCAGATGACTACTGAACAGCCGGCCCTCATGGGTGCCCTACGCCGGTACCTTGAGGAAGCTGAGAGCCGTGCCAGCCCGCACGAACATGATCCAAAAAAACAGAAAGAGAAGGAAAGTCACGACAGCGTGGTCAACTTTCGCGGATATAGCGAAGCAGACATCCCCGAGGGCGGTCTCATGGGGGTCAAAAAGGTCATGGGCACGAGGAGTGTACTTCCAGCGTTCATCCTCACTGAGAGCGCGGAGCGGTGGCGTGCCGAACGCGCTTTGAGCGATGTTTTTACGCACCACAAACAGGAACACAGGGAAATCCCAACTCAAGCTCTCGAGAAAGTGAAATTGCTATCTGCAGAAGTTGCGAGTACGACCAAGAAATTCTGGGAGGATGCGGGCCCAGCTGATGTGTCGTCGCCACCTGCGTCGGTAAAGGAACTGTGGCGCGAGGTGTTTGGAAAGTTCGACGAAAACTCCGCCTTCGCGCCCCCCGATAAAAAAGAGAAAGAGCTGGACCGCTTCGCCACTGTAACGCTGGCTCTCCGTGGAAACCTGCTTGTTCGTTTGTGGCAATCGTTCCCGGGCTGTCAAAATCACTTCTCCGAGGACGAGGACGACAACCGAGAAGTTGCAAAACATGCCGCAGCTGGAGCCGGGGGCCGTCGCCGTCGAAGAAGAGTTACAACAGACTGCCCGGTAGAAGTGCATCTGCTGCATCTGGTTGAGGAATCCCTGAACACACGCGAAACACCAGTGCGGCTAAGGCGGAGCGTGCGGGACGCGATATTCGTGCAACCGACCCGCGTCGCGAGCACGAATGTTTTTGCCCAGGTCCAGAAGGCGTGCGTGAAGTTGGGGTTCCGGCGCGTACCGGTACCCGGGGCTGCCACGACGCGGGCAGAAATAAAGGAACCCGATGTGGAAAACGACACCTACATGGATCCCAGCAGAAGTGGCCCTGGGCCTGCGCCTACTAGTGGTGCTGCTGCAACAGCAACAGGAGCAGCTGCAGCAGCAGAAGTACCAGGCGCATCGTCATCGCCGTCACCGTCACCCTCACCCGTACCTGCTGCAGTAGCTGGCCGCAAAGGAATCGCAGCGGCTGCTGCAACACCAACATCTCCATCGAATCCCGGAGGGATTGGGAAGCCCGCCAAGCCCAACCAGCCGGAATCCGAGAACAGGCTGCCGCTGTTCGATGCGAACATGGAGGACGAAGAGCGAAGGAACGACCCAAGGATGAAGTTGCCCCGCCTCCAAGACGTTGCGTTCGTGACAGACGGCAACTGCGCGGGCCCGCGAACCCTCTGGCGGGCGGGTCGTTGGAGACAACAAGCACAGCGGGAGGAAGCGTATCAGAAAGAGAAAAAGCGCGTTACAGAATTGCTCGCAGAACACCAGCGGGAGCAAGCTGCGCGTGGCGGTGCGGGAGTAGAAGCTGGAGCTGCAGCTGCGGATGAGCCGCTGAAAGGCGAGAGCCCGACCAAGGACACAAACCATCCAAAAGATGAGACTATAAACCGACTGACCAAGCCCAAGAGCCTGTACAAGTCATTAACCTACAAGGGAGCAGAGCTTGTCATGGAAGCGGCGCAGAAGGATGAAGACGGCGACGAGTTCGACTCCGACGGCAACTACAAGGTGACCGGTGCGGGCCGCCTGAAGCCATTGCCGGAACTGGTGCGACTTCTTGCCGCGGCGGTTGACAGGGAGCGTACCGACGTATATGTCCACAGCGGAATTGTCGAAATCAAGCTCGACGCTCTCGCAAAGAACGCATTCGCAAAGAAAGAGAACCGAGTGATCCTAGCTGAAATTCTAGATGAGTTCTTGTTGGGAGACCGCGATCGAGCGTGGGGCCAAGGCTTCGACCCATTGCATCAGCAGAAAAACTCAGATGCAGAAGAGAAAATTCTGCGCGACCACACCAGCACCGCCTCCGCCGAGCCCAAGAACAAGATCGGCGACGACGGGGAAGTGCACGATCCAAAGGCCAACGCTACGACGAAGAAAGCGCCGAACCCCGCACCGGAGGATGCCCAGCACGAGGCTGGTGCAGAAGCTGTATTAACGTCGCCAATCCAAGTCCAACAAGTACCGAGATCTGGCTCAGTCACAGATCCCTCTCGTCCGTGCTTTCTCGAGAACTTGTTTCGAAAACGCGCAATAGATTCTCTCGAAGCAAGGCGCGTGATCTCGCACGCGGAAGTACTAGCTCCTTCTAGCAATGTCCTACGCGCCGGGCGGCCACCCGGAACGATTAAGGGGAATCTGCGCGGAGCTGAAGTCATCGTTTCCCTGGACCACGCACAGCATACCTATCGGCGGCAGGACCGGCTTTGGGCGGAAAGTAGTGCCCACCGGGATGCGGTAAACGCGCGAAGAAAAACGCTCGGGGAGAATGCGTCGCGGCTTTTTTGCAAGCCTCGGCTCCACTGGGAGAACATCGATTTAGGTGCAGACGACAGGAGAGCGCCAAAGCGCTACCGCTCGCCGGAGGACCCGGAAGTTGTGCGCGAGTTCGATAGGCTACCGCGAGGCGGAGAGGGCGCTGTTCTTCCTGACGGCGTGCTTCCTCCGGCAGTCCCCGTACCTGCGGCTCCAGCGTGTTTGTCGCCTTGTTCCACAACGCTTGAAACAAACATCACCAGAGGCAAAACGGAAGCCAAAGCGAACAGGGGCAAAACTGGTAATGCAAAGGCACCATCAAAAGCAAAAGGGAAAGCAAAAGATCGTGCGGCCGTCGCGGCGGGGAAAGCGGTAGCTTCTCAGCCTTCGAGAAGAACGAGTGGAGGTGGACCACCAGCAAATACCAAACCAGACCACGCTGCAGCAGCGCTGCACCAGCGCTGCGCCAGCGATGGTCAACGTCAATCTAATTCGTCATGTGCAACAAGAGCAGCTTCATCTGGCGCGAGGGAGAGTGCGACAGGACCTCCTGCAAGAAGCTTCGTTGATCCACCGGGGCCAACGTCCTCTTCGTCTCGCGCTCGCGGCGTGGTTACCGAAAGTTTTTTGAAAAAAGCGGCAGCGCCGCCAATCTCAGTGGAGCAGACGCGGTCAGACCTGGTTCCACACTACGACAAGAACTACTTCATGATAAAATGGAACCTTCGGGAGCTGCCCCCGCCGGGGGCCCCCGCGGTATCCGCGGACGCGACGCGTCGCGCACAGGCTTACTGGGTGGACCTTGTGGAGCTGAAGAACATCCAAATTCCGGTCCCGACCGACTGGCAAGTAGCTGCGAAGCACTGGCTGACTGAGAGGCACAGTGCGAAGGGGGGTGACGCCATGCGGATGTTTCGCAACGATAGCAGCGGGAGACTAGCGGAGAAGGGCTCTCTAATCATGCGCGACGCGGCACACCGAACTTTCTTTCAGTATCGCCCGACAGAACACGCTTTGTGGGACAGGGGCGCCTTCCTGCACGGGAGGACTAGGGGGAGGCGGAAGCCTAAAGTTGTGGCGTTGGTGGTGGCGCGGCACGAGGAGGCTGGCGCGCCCGAGAGGGTGAAGCACGACGCTGTTTCCGTGTGCGTCGTCGAACGGTGTGCCTGGGAGCAGTACAATCTCGGAGCTCAGAACGCGGCCTGGAAGCCGACTCACTACAACCCAGACCAAAACAAGATGCCGGCGCACAAGGTGGATCAACGAGGGGGCGTCGCGCCGGTGTACCACAACGACCACGGTCAGGGGATCACACGAGAGCCCGACTTTGCGTTCTTCCACGATACAATGCTCGACGCTCCGTATGCCCATCGTCTGAATCCAACGATGCTGCGGGAAGTGTGTGCGTGCCGCCTGCCGGATCGGGAGGGGACGACCAACTTCGAAACACATGATTTGGCTGCGGCGGAACAAAACTTTTACGTCTGGTACCTGATCGGCAACGATAAAAAGCGCTCCGCTGTTCAAGGTCAAGGACAATCGGACGAACAAGACACGAAGCAGGAATCCACCCATCGTTCTATGTGGTCGCTCGTCCCGGCGAGGATCTTGCACGTTAAAATCAGCAACGAATTGCTCGACAACGACAAGCAGCTGCCGAAGCTCGGAGAGCTGGGGTTGAATGTCGAGCTGGAGCTACTGAACACCGGACAGAAAGTTGTCATTACGGACGCGGAAGCGCTTCAGAAGCGCGTACACCCCCTCGTCGACGGCACAGAGCTGGTCGACGTGGTGCGGAAGGTGGAGGCTACCTTCGGGGGTGCCGCGGAACCGCAACCGCCTTCGCACGCCCAAGCTACGTCTAAAGCTTCCGCCGCGCCGGAGAGGACCACGAACAATATAATAAGCGGCGCGGCAATGTCTGGCTCAACACCGTCACGACCTCCTCCTACTGCAGACACTAGAAGTAGCACGGGAGAACAAGTCGTAGAACAGCACGGAGCCGCGAAGGATCACGACGCACACCAGCAGACCGACCGCTGCCAATCGAAAACGCAGTGTCTATGTGGCACATCTAGGTCGGTGCCGGGCAGCTCGCCGGCAAAATTAGTGCAGTGGAATCTCTTGGTTGGTGCCCAAGGTGGGTCGACGCTCCAACGCGACGGAAAGGAGCTCCCGAAGGATCTGCCAATGTCGGAGGCCGATGCGCGGGACCGGCACTGGTTTCACCAGAAGAAAGTCTTTCAGTTGGCCGCCCTGCGTAGCTGCCCCAAGATCAGCAATGAACGTTGGATCTGTGGCGTGGTTAGGTTTCCGGGAGTAGAAGAGCTGCGGAAAAAGGTGTATACAGACCCACTACAAAAAGAGAAGTCGGACGACGCCATTCGTGAGGAGTGGCGCAAGAAAATGGACAGGGACTGGTGCAGAAACGCGTCCGATGACCACGATACCCATCGTGGCTGGAAAGCCTTTCCGCTGGGACGGTGGACCACCGTTAGCGTGAAGATCGAGGAGATGTACGGAAATGTCTTGGACCGCTCGCTGCGGTACATAACCACGCACGAATCTGTGCTGCAAGACGCGCGCCTGGTCGTCCAGCGCAGCATCGCAAAAGGGCACGGCTACGACGACTTCCTTGGCGTCCACAGTCTCCGAGAAAACCAAGGGGCAGACGCAATATTATCCTCGGCTTCATCATCGGCCGGAGGACGAGCACTTATGGCTGTGGGACACGGAAAGAACAAGAAGAGAAGAGGACGCAGCCTGGCCGAAGGAACGCGCGCGCCGACCCAAACGAGCTTCTTCGGCAAGAGCTTCGACCAGTGGAAATTAACATTTGTCAACTCTCCCGGGGCGGGCGACACGCTTGCTGAGCTCGAGCTGGTGCTTCCCGTCGCGACCCTGGAGGCATCTAACACACATACGGAGTTTCCATTTCCGCCAGAGGTACTCGCCTACCTGACCCATTGGAATACCTTCGGGTCGGCAAGCGACATGCTTCTGCTGCGCAACCACGAACGACGCGACGTGTCGCGATACTACCCCGAGGACGCCGCACGAGGCCGGGCGGCGCGCTTCCGCCATTTCGTGTACTCGGATACCTTGAGGAAAGGAGCTACGGAAAACAAGGAACAGCCCGCATCGAGAGCAAAGCTCGCCGACGCCTGCCACTATAAGGGGGCGGACCAAGGAGCAGCTGATGAGAACGACGAACACGAACAGGGTCGGACCGGTACTAGCGCCTCCGTGGAAAATCTGAACCAATGCATCTACAGAAGCCGAATCGCGTCCGGCTTCTGGGGGCGGGACAGAATGGCGGATGTCCGCGGCTCTCACCACAAGTTCGTAGTTCAGCGTGTGGGTGAGGACGCAAGGACGTCGCGGCTGGCGTACGGTTGGGACCCAAAGGAAGCTGGGTTCGGGCAGGATGAGCTGGGCCTCGGCATGCTCGGTGGGGACCCTATAGGGTCTGTACTGCGACCGTGGGCGCGCGACCACGGGAGCAGGAGGGGGCAGTCGGTGGGCATGCGAACAAGGTTCGTTGCCGAGCACGACGCAGACAGCTTTTTTCTGCACGACGATAAAAAGGGCGCAAGTGGCACTGCCTCGGCGCCTTTGCGCGCCGTGGTGAGTCGCCGATACGGCCTAACCACCAAGGAAGACGTGGTCGGGGACTTCGGAGGCAAAAACGACTTACTGGCTGCCTGTAGCCCGCGCGAGTGGCGAGCAACTTGTCCGGGTGCGAAGCCGGGGTATACTTCCGTTCTGCATTGGTGGGACAATTACTTGAAGAGCAGTTCGCGCGCCCTGCCGCTCAAGAAATGGCAGGACAGCGACCGACAGGAACTCGCGAAACGGGAACACCAACATCTTTTGGCCGAGCGCTTCTACATCGACAATGGGTTCGCAATGGTACTTCAAAGCGCCGACGGGAAAATGTTGCGCCAGCTGGGCGAGGCCCTGGAAAAAAGCGAAAAGCAAGAGACCGTGCCCACCGCGTTCACGACGATGGTGCGGCGCTGGCGGAGCTTCAAGCGCCCGTTTTCGATTCCTTACGACGACACTACCACAAGAACTCCCAACGAGAACGATATTAGCCCGACTATACTATTTTTTTAGAGAACTCTCACGATCGTGGAGCCCGTTGAAAGGGGTCAGTTGGGGTTCTTTGGACCTCCTTTCGGGGTCTCGAGAGGGGTGCCTCCAGTAGGGGTCTTTCGGGGGTTTTCGAGGTGGCACGCACGGGGGGGGTTCTGCAAGGGGTCTCATGGCCTCCAAAGGCCCGCCGACATTCGCGATACCCTTTCAGGAGCTCCTCCCCACCCCCCGACACCGCGAGAGGCCTCGGAGGATCTCGAGAGTTCTTGAGGTTGAGAGGTCTTGGGGTTCCTCCAGAAGTTCCAGTTGCGCGGCTGCGGTTTGCGATCGCCACCGCGCCGCGCTCGGATCGGCGTTAAAGAAGTTTTTTGGCCTCCATTGCGCTCAGGTCGGCAATCGCTTGCGCTCTCAGAGTAGCGTCGGTTCGCGTTCAGGTATCGAAACTCATGAGTCCTCATCATTTACATTTCCAGTCGGTATCTCGCTAAATTTTTATGAAAAAAGCGCTATGGATACGTCGTACTACAGCGGGTTAACATCAAAGGGCGTAGCCTGGTAGGGGGGGCTAGACGAACCCACCCGGGGTGGGTGGGCTTAGCCCCCCGAACCGGATGGCGCGGATACATATTAGATGTATACAGACTGTCTATCGACGAGCGGCAGGGGGGCCGGCGGTTGCGCTTTCAACTACGCGCAACCGCCGGCGACGGTGTTTGATCGCGCAAAGCGCAAAGCCAAGCGCAACGCCTAAGAAAGCGCAAAATTTTGCTTTCGCCGAGGAGAGCTACAACTCACTGGGATGCTCACTCTTCTAGCCTAGTATACAAGAATATGTGCTGTACAACTAAGTACAATTGTATTGAGACATCATGTATTTTCTTTTGTATGTTGTGGTAGTGATCTCCTGGAAATTCCGCTGGACCGAGTGCAGGTCTTTGTGGCCGATCTTATGCACAACCACGATTCGCGGACAAAATTGGACGAGCTAATGACGAACGTTCTGCAGGGAAACTACTGGAAGAAAGACCCCGTGGTCCAAAAAGAGGAGCCGGCGTCGAGCGCTCAAGAAGGTGGTGACTCAAACGCCGGGGCGGAGATGAAGAATCCGGTGGAGGGCAACCAGCTCGCGTACCACCGCGTAGAGTTAAGGAAAACTCTTGGCGATGATTTTCTTGGATTCGACCTGCCGGAGTTTTTTGATAGTGTTGGCCGCGGAGACAGGATTCGGTCGCTGCGACTCAGACTGAATCTCCAGAATCTGCCGAAAGGACAAAAGGTGAAACCTAGTGCCATCAGGAAGTTGTGGACGGACGCCGGAAGCAGCCGCAACATTCGCGTTACGCTCAAGAAGATAAAGAAGCAGAAGCAGGAGACGGCCGCCGGAGATCCATTTGGACTCTTGGCGGCTATGGCTAAAAACCTCGATCAAGAATCACAGAAATATGCAAAAGTGCTTCACAACATCTTCAGCACCATTTCCAAAACACTAACGAACGGATTTGCTGAATTGCTAAAGTCATCCCGGGACCGACTGGGGTTGCAGTTGCCGCCCGGATCAAGGGACGAATCCCCCGCCAGCGACGACGACGTCGACGAGTTTGAATCCTTCAGCGAAGAATTCGAAGTCAAACCCGAGGAGATGGGGAACTGGGTGTTGACAGACAATCCGAATACGGAAAGCAGGTGGATGAAGCACTTCTTTCCTCATTTGGTGCACATTGCGAAGCCGAAGGATGCAGCAATCCCTCTCGTCGGGTCGTGGCACAAGAAGAGAAAGAGTCTCAAGGTCGTCAAAGTGCTCGCCAAAAGCGAAGCCACAAAACTCAAACTCGATCTATTCCCGCCCATCCCGGGAGCCGCGTTTACAGTGGACGTGCCGCAGATGGAGGGTAGCGACGACATCGCCAAGGACCCTTTGGCGCACCTCCTCTGGCCAGACGACGTAATCACGACTGTCGTGGGCGGGAACAAGTCGCGGTGGCGGGCCCCGCGTGTCTACGATTGGGACTGGAACAAACCCCGTCCTCAGCAACGCGACTGGCTCCGGAACGACTCTGTAGCGTGGGATAATCGTGAAGATTCCGAGAAAGACGAGTTCCCTTTCGATCACTTCGAAGCGGACGACGCCTCCAAAGATGAAATCGACGCTGAAGCTATCACAACCATGGCAAAAGCACAAATCAACAAAGCTAAACTTTTGGTAAAGGCCGAGCAAAACTGGTGGAAGGAAAAACAGGAAGCGTTCTATTTGCAGCGGGCAGAAGCAATCGTGCACGAGAGGAATGTACGGGTGCGAGGCTACGGCGCGTCTCTCCCCCGAAAAAACGATTTCATTGGCGCGAACACGGAGACAAGAAGGCGAAGTAGGTTCGGACAGGACCTTTACAACTACTTCGTCGCCCGACAGGAGGTGATCGCCGTGCGGCAGCGCGTCCAATTAAATCTCATTGAGAAAATGGCCGAAGACGTGAAAGACGACCTCCTGGGGTTCGCGGACGCCGTGAAGAAAATCGGCCAGGTTGGGTTGAAATTCGCAGAAGCTGTGGTTAACGAGTTCTACGATGGTTGCCTGGAGGTGGCCAAATGTGTCGTCCAGCCCATAATTTGCTTTCTTCAGAATTTTTTTCCTGAAGTAAAACTCGACGTAGAAGAGGTGCAGGAGAAATTACGCAAGCGCAAAAAAGAATTATTCGCGGAAGCGGCAAACTTGATCTTCGAGAAACTGGACGAGGCGGTCGACGAGAACTTCCTTGACAAGACGCTCCTCAAGTTCGGCGACACGATGCAGGCTCTACTCGACCTCAACCTGTTGCAAACCGAGAATAGTCCGTTCGCTGTTACTCCGGAGGACACTTCTTCTACTTCTTCCAACAACGAGGGTGGATCGAGATCGAAATCGGAATCGCGGTCGACTCGGGACAGGCCTCCGCTTCCTCGCACGGAGGGGGAAAGGCTGGACTCGCGGTTCGACACTTTCGAGGTGGTGGCCGTCGAGGCGGACTGGAGCTGGGAGTTTCTGGCGAGGCAGTGGGCGAGTAACGCGATGGACGAGGATGAGGGGATTTTTGGAAAGACATGGTGGAGGGACCGCATCGCTGCCACGCAACAGCCACGCGACCTCCACCTGCCGATCGAGCCGGAGGAAATTTTCGTCTCGCACGTCGTGGGAGTAGGCGGGAACCCGGTTCTACAGGTTCCGACAGCCCAAATGCTGCGGGAGCACGGAAAGGCGCTCGAGAAAGCCGGGGGAGGGGGGGGCCATCGCTGGCTGCAGGAAAAGGCGTACGACTATCCAGTGCCAGAGAACGTGGAGTTCGAGGAAGGAGCAAAGGTCGAGGGGGCTCTGCCGACAGACAAGCCGACGCTGCTGCTCGTGCCAGAGGTAATAGATTCCGTTTCCGTCGTCAGCGTGAACAAACATCAAGACCAAGAGGAGGCCCCACTACAGTCTGGTCCTGATGTTGATACAACGACCTCGACCGCGAGCTTGAAGCACCCGATTCCGACTTTTGACGAGGGAGGCAGTGGCGGCGCGAAACCCAAGGAACTAGCTAAGGCGTCGATGCATTTGACGGCGTACGCGGCAAATCGAATCAATGAGTCCAACAGGAGAAAAGGTCGGCGGCCCCCCCGGGAAAAAGAATTCTTGCGTGCTGGCGATGAGCTCCTCAACCTCACCTGGTACGTGCCGGTGCAAGCAAAGCGAGCGCTGGGGCTGCCAGCGCCACGGTTCGGTTTTCCGTACGGAAGTGGGAGGGCCGGGGCCCCGACGGAGCGCGGGTCGCAGCGACAGTTGGAATTTCGTGCATCGTGGGAAGACGCCTTGTGGACGAAGCAGGTTGCGAAGCAGTGGTTTCCCAAGGACTTCCGACAGCCTGTGAGGTTCCTATGGCGTGTGCATCCAAAAACTTCCCCACTCGTCTACGCGCGACTACCAAAGCCGGCGGAAGCGGCGAGCGCCGCCGTTGCTGATTTGCGGGCACAGATGGAGATGGCACAAGACAAATTGGAGAAGAAGTATATGCTCTAACAACTACAAAAAGAAACACGAACATACTTCCGGTTCCGGCGTATTTAATTGAGCAGCCTCGGACTGCATCGAAACAAACAAAGCAAACAAATGATATTTTTTATTTTGTGGTCCTTATCGTATCAAAATCCATCGGCAACATCTACAAATTCCATCTTCTTGATGCTCATGCTCTTCACATACTTAGATTGATTGATTGATATAGTATAGTACAATACCAACAATCTCAATTATTTGATGATGAATTTTGATTTACAAGATCTACTAATGTTGCTTGGAAATGAAGAAAATCCACTTCGCCTTCTCCTCCAGCGATGCCGGACGTCCGGACGTTGGCAGCAAACACCTGCTGGAGGGGCTAAGAAATTTGCAGAGCGACATCGAGAGGGCCGACCAATCTTGGGCAGACTGCCGCGAGCGGGCGGTCGAGCTAGCTGAGGAGCGGGCGCAGGCGTTGCGCGAGCTGGAGAACATGGAGAAGTTTCTCGCGCGAAAGGAGACGGAGGCGAAGGCCCTGACGATGACGCAGCAGCTGATCTGGAACCTAGAGCGGTTTTTGACGGAAATGGAGACGAATCTGTTTCGCTTCGAGGGAACAGGCGAGCTGAACGTGCTGCGCCAGTTTCAAAAGGACGTGTTAGACCGAGACGCGTTCAAAGTTTGGAAAAAGAAGAAGGAGCGCCTCGCGCTCGCGGAAAAGCGAGAACAGCAGCGAAAGATGGACGCAGCCATGGCAGCCGGGGACGCAGTAGATGAGGGAGGTCCGCGTGCCACCTTCATGAAGAAGGATCATAAGCCAGCCACCACAGAAGAAAAGGAAAAGAAGGCCGCCCACGAATTAAAGCTCGCGGCGAGCAGGGATGCCGCACGGGCCGGAAACGACAAGAAGGGCGCGAATAACATAGTGGCATTTGCGCGCAAGCTGGATCCGTCCGTGAATCGGGACGTATTGTCGCGAACAAGCCACAAACTGGGCGAAGAGGTTCCAGGCGTAACGTGGTTCGACTTCTTTATCGAAAGGCTAAGCGTCGTGTTGCCCCTGGTACCGATGGCGCCCGAATTCGTCAGGCGGGCGGGCACTCCGAACGCGAGCAGTACGTCTACCGCCGGAAACAGCAGAGAGTCCAATGCAGCCTCAGAATCCGTTTTCCCATTGTTTCCGTTTGCAGACGTTGTATCGTCGCGTAAGCACGAGTTCCGCCAGAACTCGTTGGAGGTGCCGCCGACGCTCGAGGACGAAACGGACCTCGAGAACATCAAGATAGGCGAGGCCCGAGCGTCACCACGACGAGTCGGAGGTGGGGGCAAGAACGAAAATACTAGCGCAGCAGCTGATGACGAAAATAAGCAGCACGCCGAGCAAGAACAACAAAAAGCAGCCGACCCTTGTAAGCCTTACTTGAATAAGGAGAGCGCGGGCGGCATCGGCAATGCTTGGGACGGAAAGCCGGTACCGCGACCCCCGTTCACCTTGTTTGAGGGTATTGATCCGCGGATGATGTATCAGGTGATCCGAATAGCAGAAGAGCGGTGGGCCCGTCGCGCGGGCGGCGGTGGTGTCATGGTCGCCGACATGCATGGCGGGAGGATTGACTTGGCAGAGACGTACAAGAAGTACTTCTGTGTGTACTTGAGACCGTTTCTAGACACGCGGGAGCGCATGCTAGCGGCTCAGAATGGCCGTGCACCGGAGCGCTTTAAGTCTCGCGCAGAGGTCGCGGCTAGAATCGCGGTGTCGGAATCAGAAGGGAATCACGACGACGACGATGACGTCGCGGCCGCAGACCGATCATCTAGGGAAAGTGAAGCTCGTGCAGAAGCGCCGACAAAAAACCTACTGGGCGACACCCCGAAAAACTTCTTCGACCTGGAACTGAAGCCGACACACTGGATGGGTAGTTACTTCGGGCACCCGAACAGCATGCGCCGCGCCTGGGAGCTGGCGAACAGAGAATACGAGGACGCCAAGCCAAAGCCGAAAGCGAAGAGCGATCGGGACTTCGCGGGGGCGGGTCAGGGAGCGGAACTGCCGGAGAAACCGGAGGACGACGTGGACGGAGAAGAAACCACCCGCACCCGTGCCCGCCCAGCAACCGCGGCGAGGGCGAACCGCGCGGGGGCCGCAGCAGCCGTGCGGCTTGGCCGCGCGGCCAGGGTGGTTTCCGCCGCTCGCGACAAACTGGACGAACTGCGGAAAAAGGTCCTTCCACCGACTTTCGCGCAGCAGAGCCGCATCGCGCAGGCCAGAAAGGAGTTCGAAAGCGATGTGTTGCGTGGAGCGTTTTTCGGCTATGGTTCCGCGGAGATGGTCTACAACAGTCTCTCGTCCGCGCTCGGCGGCGCCGAGTACCTCGTGTCTGACGCTGCCGAGCAAGAGATCAAAGAGAAACAAGGCCGCCCGGAAACAGCGCGTGACGAAGATGGCAAGAAGAATCCGAAGAAAAATAGTACGTCTGGCCACGATGGCGTCGACGATGGTATCGACGACGAAGATTCGAACGACGAAGACACTGGCGAGAGCTCATCAGCTGGCTCGTACGGATTCTTCGAGACCGACCTACGCCGGTGGTACAAGAAAATCCGGATCACAATCAGCGGCCGCGACACCGCTTCCACCGGATTGCAGCCGTTCCGGCATCAACGTCTCTCGGACGTGAACGCCCGGGTGCGGCTCGACGTTCTCACTCACCTGGATAACGCTATCGACAAGAGCGTAAAAGAGTGTTTGCGCGATATGTTGAACAACCGCGGCGCCAGCCATTCGAAGTGGGGGATGCACATGCAAGAGAAGGTGCAAAGACAGGTGCTTCCTGAAGCTGAAGGTCAACAACCTTGGTCGGAGTTGGGGGGGCCCAGCGGGGCGCAAGCAGTCATCGTGGGTCCACACGACGAGGTAGGTGTGCACGCAATGCGCGGGCGTTGGCTCGAGGCCGTGCCGCACCAGCGCGCGGATGGCTCGTGGACCGTCATTTTGAGGGTGCGGTCGTCTGACAATTCAGACAGCATCTTCCCATCGCGAAGACCTGCGTCCCCTTCAGCTGCTTTTCGAGCCGCGGCTATTAGGCGCGAGGAGCAGTTTGCAGATGGTGCCGCGCGCTGGGAAGAAAAGGACAAGGAGTTCCAGGCTGTTGAGGGAGAAGTGCAGAAAAACGACATGAAGCGCGAAGCCAGCCGTACGGAAAGGGAAAAGAAGCGCCTGCGGTTCGCGGAACTGGATTTGCTGCACCCGGACGATTTAGAAGCGGGAGACGGCAGCCTGGAAAAAGAAAGAGCGCAGCTACAATTGGAGCTCGAGGACACAACTGCAGGGGACAGAAAAACGGCTGAGGAATTGACCGAAGAGGCACGCGATGCGATAAAGATGGAGAAGATCGCACAAAACCGGCACGACCACTTGCGGGACTGGGCGCTGGCGCAGTGCTTCCACTTTGGCGCGTTTCCGATATGGGCACAGGAACTGCTGCGGGAGCGGGTTCAGATTTACTATGCCCGCGAGTACCCGGTGACATACTCACCTCAGCACTTGCTGAACTTCCCGGAAGAAATCCATCGCCTTGGCGTGCACGTGTTGCAAGACCCGGAATCCACAAGAATGGGTCACGGCCGCTCCCCGTTCGTGTTGCAACCGCACAAAGTGGAGTGGCGCCTCGGAGGCAACTATCCCTCTGCCAGCACGGCGTCTTCAGCAGGAAACAGTGAGCGGAGTAGCAAAGCGGAGGGCGACCGACTTTTTTCCGTGGAACGCGGCGGAAAGATTGTGTGGAACCTGCGCCAGGAATTATCCACTTCTTCGGGCGAGGGTCAGGGCCCTAAGGGTGGCCTGTCGTCGTTCGACTTCATGGAGCTTCTCGAAGCTGCCGCCATTGACTTCGACGATTTCGTGCACGAACTAGTAGACGAAGTGGTTGTGAAGAACGTGGAGCTGTTTTACTTCGATGTGGACGACCACCTACCAGGCGTAGATTTATCGATTGCGCAGGCGAGCGGCATCCGGATCGGAATGCCGCGGCAGAGTTGGCCGCGCCGGAAGCCCGCGGAGGATTCGCGCAGTGCCGTCGCGAACCGAGATCCATTCATGTTCGCTGCACGTATGAACTACGACGCCGAAACCAGCTACTGGCCGTTGTTTCAGCGCACCGCGAACTTTAACGAAAACTCGCAGTGCAAATGCGGCATGAGCCCCACCATGCCCCGGGACCAGGGTAACGAAGCTACCCACGAGGTGCGGGACCCCTTCCGCCGGTTCCGCGCGTCGCCGTCGGGTTCCTGTTTCTACAATCGCAACTTGCAGTACAGTGGGACTCTATCAAGACTCGAGTATGGTGTGTATTCGGACGAGGCCAAAAAACTTTTGGAGAAAAAGTGCGACGAACAGAAAAAGCAGAGCGGCAACGGGGCTTGCGTGTCGAAGAAGCCGCAATACGACGTGTTGGAGGCCGGTTTCCTGACTCTCTGCAAGGGCGCGAAGCCGATTGTGGCTGGCGCGAAGAAGCTGGTGACGCCGGTTTGGCGCGGGCTGAAAAAGGGGGTGCAATCCTTACAGCGTGGCTGCCAGAACCTCCACGCCATACTGGAGAGGCGACCTCTGCCTCCGGAGAGCGACAGCCACAACACGGCTGATGAAGCGGATGCAGAGACAGGCGAATCTAGTAGCGACAGAAAGGAGTTATCGCGAGATGATCCTACTTGCGATTCGCACCACGACATTGCAGATTATTGGCAGCAGGCTTACAACCGCGGCTACCAGAACGGTAAAATAATTCCGCACAGCGAACGTAACTCGAAAGAGGCCGCGGAATTGCGTGACCAGTTGCGGCGGCCGAATGGGTCGCACGGTGTTGCCCTCTCCGGCTGGCGGGGCGCATCCGGCTCGGAACTCAGGTTCGACCTGCTTCCGGTCTCCATTGCAACTGCCGGACGACTGCGTGTGGACCACTTGCAATATCGCCGGTACGACTACACTCGCATGTTGCCGTTCAAAGACGATATGCGGGACCAGCAGATCTGGCCACGAGAGGCGCAGGCATATAATGTGGCAGGAAAAGAAGCCGCTGAGAACGCGTGGAAGCTAAAGAAAATTTTCCGCGAGAAATACGGCGTTCTAGACGAAATGGTGCCGCGGGCAAACCCTTCGGGATCCGTGGTTCGAGATGCTGGGAGCAACTCCGACACTGTCGTGGACTCGTACCAGGACGAACAGGACCGGCTTCCGCGAGACAAGAATGAGTGGTACAAATACGCGCTGCGTCAATTGAAGTCGCCCGAACCAGAGATTTTTGACCCCGAGAATGAGAAAAACACTGCTTTGTACAACCCGGTATTCCTTACCGTCGACCGAGGGCCGTGGCGCTTTTCGTGGAGCGACGGAGACAAAGACCCCCGCGAGGAGCTTGGCGCGGGCAACGTCGCTGGGGACAAAGCGAGACCTGTGCAAGATTTTAGTGGAGGTAGTGGCACTGGGGACAGCAGAAATACCAATTCCTGGGCACGCGGCAGTCCGTTCCTCGCAACTCCGAACGAGCGGCCGATGATGATCGAAGGCGACTTGCCCCTCGCCGTCCAGCGGAAAATTATGGCCGATCGAGTGGAAGGCAGAAATCATCGCAAGAAGATCGCGTTTGACGTTGGTGCCGTCAAAAGTGAAGAATCCGAACGCCCAAAAGCTTTCGACTACCGTGGAGGCGGCCTCGATCTCGCGGCCGCAAGGGAGGAAACGATTCAGCGCAACGCGCAACGGGAGAGAGACCTGACGCCCGAGGCGAAGGAAGCAGCGAAGAAGCTCCTAGCGGAGGAGCAGGAGGCCGAGCACAACCAGCTGCAAGGTGACGCCGACCTGGCGAGGTGGCAGCATTCCGCTCAGTGGATTCGCGCGACGAGCGGAGTGGATATGCGGGCCGCGAAAGACCGCGCAACCCCCGGGGGCAAGCCTGGAATGCACGGGTTGGACGGCATACCGGGACAGAACGGTGGCCATCTCCGGATCGCAGTGCGGCCCGGGGGAAGGAGTTGGCGCAATGGCGAGCCCGCGCGGCCCGCGAGAGAGCTTGGCGACAGGGACCTGGCAGACCAGGAGCACAAGATAGATGCATTGGAATCCGCGGTGCCTGGGGTGGAGCTAGCGCGGCTTTTGTCGATTAGCACGAGCGGCGGGCGCGGTACAGGCGGCCAGGTCGGCGGCGTGGGAGACAATGGGGTGCCCGACGTCAAAGTCGGCGTGCACGGGGAGAAATTCCTAAATCGTTACTGTTAAGAAGATAACGAATACTAGACGCATTTGTTCCGCGAAACGAAAGATCAATCACTATCACAGTACGAGCGGAAAGGTAACCCGCCGTCCATGTTCACGTAGTGGCTCGGTTGAGCCACCTTCATTATCGTAGACCGGCCCACTGTCCTGCGCACCCGCACGATATGGTTGGGTTATTTGCAATTGCCCCGGAGTGATTTCCTTAGGCTTAGACCGGCGACGGCGACTGCAGCAGCGACCACACGGGCTTTCTATCATGGCACAGCAGTCTTTCCCTCGCCAAAAACGTTTTTTTTTTTCAAACAGTACACCGTCACAGTACTTACATTCCTCAGTCTTTGTCCCCCGCGCACATAAGTTCGACACTGACTCGTCACTGCCGAAGGTTTCGCGTGCAGCTCGCTGGTAAGATTAAGAAACGGTCAAGGAAGTAAGTGGAACTAGAACTAGGTCGCTGCAGCACTACTTAGCTGCAGCTTTTCCTATCGGCGCCGGGGCCGGCGCGGGGGCGGGGCGTGGTCATGGCAGTCCGGACGTGGCATTCGCAGAAAACGAAAATGTTTTCGCGGAAAGGCGGACATCGGTGAAGGGGCACCTGTCTAGTCACTAGGGGCCTTCGCTGTGGTGTGCGGTTCTACTTTTGCTTCGTTGATGACTACCCGAACGCGCACGACGCTTGTCTTTATCAACAAGCAGGATGCATAAAAAAATGTAGTATCTTTGTAATTTTTGTAAAAGCTACATCATTAGGATATGCTAGCTGAAGCAAGACAAGCAATTAGTACTTCTTAGGTAGAAAAGGTGGTGCTGCTGGAGTAAGAGGATGGGCTGCGCCACTTGATAATTCTCCTAAATTTAGTTTTTACAACTTTCTACTTTATAAATTTCCGCCGCGGAACAGACGCAGTACTTCCTTTTTCTAATGCCTGCTTGCTCATGACAGCGATCCAAACAGATTCCTGCTACGCATGCTAGGCATCCACACCGACGGCAACGCAAAACCCGTTTTCTGGAATCCCGCGGTTCTTCTCGCTGCTCATGGAGTAGCCGGCGCTCTGGCTGCGGAACCGTTTGAAATCTGGTCGATCGGGCAAGAACTTGAAGATAACCTGCGCAGGACCGGCACTCGTGGCGCGGTGAAGCGCGACTTCGCCGTATCGCTTGCACAGGGCAGTTTCGGCCACGAAGGAGGTTGGCCCGGCGCGCCGGGTGCCGCCGGCTTCCGAGGGAAGGGCGGGAAGAACGGCAGTTTCACGATTGACGTGGAGATTGCCGGCGAGGGTCCGTACACGTTTGGCGGTCGTGGCGCAGGTGACCATTCGGCTGACCGCCACGTTTTAACCGGTGTGAAGCGCGAAACGAACCTTGCGACCTTACCGAGGTACAAACACCAAACAAAGTGGATCGATCCCGACAGCAAAACTGCGGACGATCCTGACAAGTCAGCCACCGATCAGCCTCCCAGGAATGATTTTGCGGGGGACCCTTTGAGCGGCTACCAGCCGGCGGCAGAGGGGTCTGATGAGAATCCGGGCAACGCGTTCCTCGGGTTTGGTGGGGATTGCTCACCCGCGACAGACGGGTTTGACGGGATCATGATTTCCGGGAAAGTGGAGGATGGTCTGCTCTTCCCGAAGTATGGGAAAACATTCACCGAGAGACAAAAGCAAAAGGCGTTCGGCTACCACCAGCACCTGCAGTTCGATTTTGAGGCGCTGCAAGACTCGAAAAACCCGGCTTGGATATCCTACCCTGGCAGCTTCGATTACTGGTTACTGGTGAAAGCAATCCTGATGTCGGTTCTGACTGGGCTGCCGGCATGGGGCATGGGGGGCGGCGCGGGCCTGGGCGTTGCTGTGGCGAAGGCTGCCGCCGGTGCCGCCAAGTGGGCGATTCGCGAGAACATGTACGAGAAGCACAACGCGTTTCCGGAGATGAAGGGTGCGCCCGAACAGCACTGCGTAGTTAACACCGAAGCATCCCGTCCTGCGCACGAAGACCGCTACGAGAAGCAGAAGAGATTCTCTAGTGCTGAGCATGGCATTAAGCGGGAGGCGTGGCTTCCCCGCCAACACGACGAGGACGACAACTTGTTCAACGATTTCTACCGTATGGGCTTAGATTCCTTTGCCCCATTCATTGCGGAGCAGCCTGGATTCTGCCCGCGGGGCGCAGAGGACGGTAAGCTGCCGGTGGCGATCATGCACCGGGGGGACCGTCCGCCCCCAACCCCACGAGACCCAGACATACCGGAGAAGAACATGCATAACAAGCAGCTGCCGCGAAAGTCAAAGGCGTTGCTCAAGGGGAAGCGCCGGACAAAGCACCGCGAAATCGAGAAGCAGCACCTCAAGGTACAACTCAGGAGTGATGTCATTGCATATTCTAATTCTTATTTTTAAATATTTTATAAATGAGTATACGTATTGTAAACAACTACTGAGTAATCGCCGCCCGCGCCCAGTGCGACTCTTCCTTACACTTTCTGTTTCTTTAGTATATATGAAAATCCGAATGCGAATGCTCGTCTTATAGGCAACAAACACTTTCCAGTTTTTCTGCAGGGAATCTCCTGTGTATGGTCTTCCTTCTGTTGTTGGTTTTGGGGCGGGGCCACGTCAAATA
>RXOD01003805.1:0-62502 GCA_005223375.1 Amoebophrya sp. AT5.2 | reverse complement strand
CCGCTGTGTCGTCCGTTGCAGCCAGCACCCGGAACTGCAGCCCGCCAGACGTAGTCGTGCGCCAGCTGCGTCCGTCGGCGCTGACCCTAAGCCGGTGGGTTTCTTGCACGAGAAGCTTTGCGCCCCAGATTTTTGCTTCTGCCAGCGACGCCTCTTCGTGGCATATTTGAGCGGCCTGCTCCATTCTGTTCCAATTCCCCTGAATATTGTGTGACACAATAAATTTCGCGTACGCCTGGTCCCCGTTCCGCTCAGTCCAGCTGCCGCTGCCATCAGCTTCGTGATCCAGGTTGGTGCAGGGAAGCTGCGGAAGTTGTTTCTGATCGAGGTTCGTGGGCCGTTTTATGTTGCCTTCGCCGTCCACCGACCATTCGCCTTTTAACAATCTGTTCGCGCCTCCGTTCAGGTCAATTCTGCCCAACTCCGCAACCCAAATGGCCTTGATCGAGCTGTTGTCCGGCATTGCTGCAGTGACGTCCGCCACGTCGAGGCGCGCGTCAAATGTAGTCTTCCATGCCGGCCAAGTTTTTTGCTTGCTGTTCAGGGTCACAGCAAAGTATAGCGGTACCACCGTGATAACCACCGTTTTTGGAGTGACTTTGAGCAGCAGCAAAGCGTCCACATTTGTTTTAACAAAGAGCGAGAGCAGCACTGTGTTCATGACTGCTTGGAGGTAAATATAAAGCAGCCGGCGGAGGTTGAGAGTGGAGTTCCTTATTACGTCCCCGCCGCTTTCAGTGTTCCGCCGAAGGACAGCTGCAGTTTTCGAGGACGTGAGCTGCATACGAATGTTCTCATTTTCTGCAACCGGTACCGCTTCCCTGAAGCCTTTTGCGCTGCTACTGCTAACCGCAGCTGCGCTCTCGTCGACTTCATCTTCAGGTGGGCCTTCAGCGGCTGCAAAGGAGGGCGCAGTTGGAGCGGCAGGGCATGTTGGATTATCCTGCTTTACTTTCGTGGCGTTGTTTTTGATACTGCTTTTCGCGACTGCCCCGGCTTCTGAGGACGACTGCTGAGCAATAGCGCCCACGTACTTCACGGCATCTGTCGTGGCGCGGGAGTGTTTGGTGCAGTGAGCCGCAGCTGCGCCCACACCAGCTTCGACTGCAGTTGAACTTGCGGCAACAGCGGCGGACGATGCGGTCAAGGCGGCTGAGGTTTTGGGACGACTTCGTTGTTTTTGTGCGGCAATCTTCTTGGTGTCGCTTTTGGCGACCTCGTGTCTGCTGCGGGGTCCGGCGGAGCCTTTGGGTGCGGTTGCCGGCAAGTGGGAGGAAGTTGCTGGCGCAGGTTCGACAACTGGAACGGGCGCTTGCCTTGCCGGAGGGAGGATCGCTGCCTTTTTTTTCTCCGCATCCTTCTTGACGCCGGTCGCCCCTCCCGACCCCTTACCGCAGAGGAGTTCGATCCCGTCGTCCAACAACAACGCCGCTTCGTTCTCGTTCTCCTTCAGCTGAAGTAGTTTTGCTTTTTTTGAAGGATTGTTAGCGAAGTTGTTCCCCCTTATTCTGGCCCGGGATGCCGCCTTTGCCTGCTCCGTTTTGTTAGTTATCGCGGCAAGCGTCTCCCGATCCGCAATCACTAGGTTCGGGTGCCCTCCTTCCAGAGTAATTAGCAGCGCATCTTGGTCGAATTTGGAAACTGCTGCCGCCACTTCTTTTCGTTGTTCTTCGGTCGGCGCATTGTCAACTGCCATCTTGAATTCGTCCAGCCCAAGCGTCAAAATCTTATTTCCTCCGACCGTCCACGTGGCGTTGTTTTCCAGTTCCAGGATTTCGCGGATCCGGCAGCCAATGTCCTCTCTGTCTGCCAGGGACAGAGAAGATGACATTAGTCGAACTGTCGTTTTTCTGCCCGCCGGCTTCCGCGACGCACGAACCGCGGCCGCCTCTGCTGGGTCCAGAAGTTGTGCTACTGCGGCTCTAAGGTTGAACAGCAACTCCCAGTCGCTGTTACCTCGCAGTGCCTTCTGAAAGTTCTCAACCTGCTCCCGACTGCCTTCAGCAAAAAGCGTCTGCCGTTGCTCGAGTTTCTGATCCCTCGCGTAGATGAAGTGTTCCGACTCTGCACTCGTCCAGAAGGTGAGTAACTGATGTTGTATCGGTTTTCTGTTTGGCGGGAGCCGCAGGCACTTGAACATCGTAGGCGCCTTCATTTCGTCCGCCACGACGTCCTGGAAGAGCCGCTTGAACGCTGTCTCCGCCGCTTGTGGAATTAGCGGGCAGCCTAAGACTTGAGCTGCCACTTTCTTGTCCGATCCAGCATTCGCCTTGAGCTCTTGATTTCGGACTGGGGCGAGGTTTTTCTTCGCCCGAGTTTTCCAGCCGGCTAATGCTGCTGCCTTGCTTTCCCGCAATGCGGCGTCGAGGAAACGACTTTCCTTGGTGTCGATGAAGATCTTCACTGTTTTGCAGTCGTAAGTCTAAGTAGTTTTCGTCGTCCCCCGCGCGCAAAGCCCATCGAGCACGCCGGTCTCGCTCAGCAGCTCAAATCCCAGCTGTTCTGCTAAGGGTTGGAGGACCCTGTCCGGGTTCGCATCGTCGGCTCTCCACGCGCCTGGCGAGTCCCAGGCGCCCAGCATATGGTAACTCCACGACACAAGCCCGGCGTTATCGACCGAGGAATACACACGACTCAGAATCGGGTTTTCGTGCCCCGCCCGCACGCCGTCGGCCGTGCCCGTCGCCCACTCCGCCGAGTCGAAGTTTGTGTGCGCCTCCCGCGAGTCGGCGTTGAGGAGGTAGCACCGCTTGTGCTTTTGCCAAAAGTTGAAAAACGTGCACGCGTTGATTCCGTGGTCGCGCACCATTTCGAAGCACCGCGCCCGGCACGCCATCCAGTTTTTCTCCGTCGTGGCCGGCAGCTCTCGTCGCCGAAGCGGGTCTGCGGGGTCGGGCATCGCGAGATGCCCATATTGCACGCCCTCCTCCGCGCAGGCCACCGCCCCCTCCTGGCTTTTGTCCCACAGCGGCCGGCCTTGGTCCTGCTTCCACGTGTGTTTCAGCACCTGCCAGGAGCACTTTTCGTTTTCCCAGAACTTCGCGGTGGAGAGGCTCTTGAATGATTTCGTTATTTTTTGAGCCCCCTTCGGCGAGAACGTCGCCAGCGACTTGAAGAACAGGTTCATCGCGCCGGAAAACCCCCCGCTGTTGATCACGTACGCGCGCAGCCACGATGGGCCGTGCTCGAACATGGCGTCAAAGGTGAGCCGCAACAGTTTTGGCAGGGTCTGCTGAACAAAATCGCTTAACCCGAGCGCCTCCATCGCCGTCAGCACAGGCGCGGCCTCGGGCACGGCGACCTTGATCAAACCCGAGGTCGCCGCCCACGCGTTGCCGACGAAGTCCGAGGTCATCTGCTGCGCCATGTCGCCCAACTGCTTGTTTACGACGTTCTGGTTCACCGCGTCGCTCTCCACCGCACCCGCCACGAGGTGGTCGACCACCCCGACCGCTTTCTTCGCCACGGCATCCACGCCCTTATTCTGGCTCAGTTTCGCCATGCCCTCGGCCGAGAACATGTCTTTTATGTTCTTCGGGTCCACCATGGCGTCAAACGTCTTTCCCACGTTCTCCAGCTGGGGTTGTAGCTGGGTCGGATCTTCCACCAACTTAGTGAAGTCGATGTTACTCGACAACCTGGTCAGGACGTGCGAGAAAGGCTTGGTGACGAGAGAAGTATCGAAGCTGCCTCCGGAAGAGCGTTCCGCCGCCCCCAACTCCTGACCAAGCGTCCATTTCTCGGCCTCTGACAGATGGCCGGACGTCAGCCGCTGCATTTTTCCAGAAGTTTCCTGCACCTGGGCCAACACTGCTCGGAAGGCCGGATCGTTCAGGTTTGCCAGCCTCTCGGAGATCTCCTCGCATTCATTGTTCTCCCCCTGCCCCTGCCCGGCTTTCCCAGCTTTTTTTCTGAATAAAAAGGTTCGATGGCACACGTCAACCAGCGCGTCTGGGGTCAGCGCGTCTTTCACCACATCGGGGCCGTCCTCGATCAACCTCTCTAGGACAGCGTGCAGCGCCGGGGGGGACGTCTTCTTCAGCTGAGCCACGAACTCGCTGTCCCCGCCCTCCTTCTTCCCGTCCCTATACCTGCGTGTTGGTCATGGTGAAGGCGATTATATGAGTCCCCTAATCCTTGCTCATCACCTAATATAGCTCTTCGGTAGAAGCAGGATCCTCCCGTGATCATTCAGATCCATCGACGGCGCTACGGTCACGGTGCTAAATAGAACCACAGTAAGGTGGTGAGCATGAACATGGACATTCTCACTCTTTTTCTCTAGCCTGAGCAGGTTCAATGTAGCCTGTGCGCTGCCTTGATGCATATCATCCATTCCATCTTCTCCCTCTCGACGATTCCGCTATAGCTTACGGTGTTCAAAAAGGTGCGTCAAAAATAAGTACCTCAGTTTGCTCATCACGGTCTCTGGGAGGTTCATCGACTTCGTGTGCTCCAACGCTTTCTCGATGGTGGCGTCGTCGATGGTGATGACCAGTTGCTTGTCGGCACGCGCGACCAGCGCGTTCTGGAGGGCTTGATAGTCCGCGTCGGACAAATCCATCATGTGCTCGACGAGCTCCGCGTGCGCCGTGCTCCCGTGCTGGCTGGATTTGCCGTCCTGGTCCTCCGCGTCCTTCAATCTCGCCACGAAATTCTTCACGTTCGCCTCCGACTGCAACTTGTACGGGCTGCAAGGGCCGCCCTTGTTCGGCCCTTCGTCCTTGTCGTGATGCTTGTGCTTGTCGTTTTCATCCTCAGCGACATCGTCGCCCTGATGCGTCTGCAGCTGTGATTCAGATGATTGAAGTAGTCCCGCGTGTTCGACGGAGGTTGTAGCCGCTCCTTCCGCGGCTCCTGCAGTTTCCATCGCCGCGGAAGCGGAAAAAGAGGGCCGTGTATTGCGCTTGGAAATGTAGTCGGCACTTCCACCCGCGACCTCCGCGTCACGGAGCTCCTCAGAGGAGTGATGGTGGTCCTCGACGCCGTCGGCGTCGCTTTTCAACATCAACGCAGGAGGACTAGAAGACTCTCCCTCGACGCCAAGCTCGGCGATCCGCATCTTGCGCTGGCCCAGCAGCGTTTTCGACGCCTCGCGAGGGGGAAGAGCGCCGCGCGCGGGACCGGTTAGCAGAAGCAGCGCCACACGTCTGGGCATCGCGTGGCGCCATCCGCCCCGCATCTTGATGTTCATTTATTTCCCCTGTTACAGAGGCATACGCATCGACTCATTGCCGTGCGTTTGCGCTTCGCGCTACGCTAGACATTGCAGTTTCGTATTCGTTCGAAGTCGAATTCGAAAACGAAATACACGGCCTTTTTTCTGAGTATTTACTTGAAACGGTCGTCACAACCATCAGCGCCTGCGATGAATCAATTTAAATACGCACTACTCGTCGACCGAAGAAATGGTCAGAAGTAGCGTCACACGTAGAAAAGCGACATGCGGCCACCTTCTAATCGTCTTACACGTCGGGGATTTAGCCACGATCTTCCCTGCTCCTGCACCTATCGCAGGCGAAATCCATGATCCCTTCAGAGAAATAGCCTCCCAACTTTCCCATTCCCTTGTGTGCCTCTTTGTTGTGGAGCCACCTGCACCTCATCATAAACGTATAACGATAAGCAAGCCCCCACCTCCGACATTTAGAGAACTGCACATTTCACACGAGTGTGACTCACTGGAAGAACTACGACCTCGACCACGACGAAGCGAGTTTATTTGATTTCAGTTCATGATCGAGCGGAACTCTTCTTGTTCATCCGCCTAAACAAGCCACAAGCACAGCTGCAATTTCGATTTCCCAACGCCAACGACCCGGAGCATCACTATCGCGCTCCACCTGCTCAGCCTGAGTGATGTGCATCTATTATATGTATTCTGGTCGCGTTTTACCTCTTGTATTTCGATGGAGAAAGAATACACGCGACCGTGCGCCCGTACCTGTTTGAATCTCGACCAAAGTAGCAGGCGGCAAATGTCGTGGTCTCAGTCTTTCGAATCCCGAATTCGAAAGACAAAGCATCAACATGATGAATTCGAGATAGATAAGAGATAAAGAGAGACTGTGAGTGACACTGCCGTCACACACCAAGCGGCGTGAGAGCAACTTATTCAGCGCCCTGGCGTCGTGTGCTTGATTCGCTTTGCCAGTGCCAACCCGCCATTCTCTGAATGTGAATGCCGAACTACTTCATCTGGGGATGCTATTGTGTATTTACTGTGGTACTGACGAAGACGTAGACGAGAAGTAGCTGTAAGTACTCACTTAACCGGTGACGGTGAGGGTGACCCTATCATGAGCTTCGATATTTATACTATCCAGCAGTTGGTGCGCCTAAAGGCAGCAACCTCGGTGAACCCGTCGTGAACACTCATCCTCATGGACGAGCCGTCATCTTCTCACGCGTAAACAGGATTTTCTTTTGTTTTTTTGCATCGAACTACAGATTTGTTTGGTCACATCGACTGATCATCATCCTGCTCGCGCCGCTGGTGGTAGAAGTGCAGGTGTTGGTCTTGAGTCGTAGCCTGGGCTCTACTGCAAAACTGACGGCAGCTCTGCAGGAGCAAAGAGGTCTTCTCACGCGTAAAAATGCAGCAGCGCGAAAACGCTAGCGAAAAGCCATCCAAGCGTCCTCTCCAACCAGCACGCGCGCGCCGGCGCGCCAGCCGAGGTCTCTCCTCCGCTCCCCGCGAGAATCTCATCGTACGAGAGCCCAGAGGTGGTGTCGCCGAATTGTCCAAAAGCAACTGATATCTGTTTTTTCTGATCTGGGCGGTAGTACATGTAGACCTTGGTTTCAACTTGCTGCCTGTTCTGCACTACGAACTCCTCGCGCGCTCTTACCGAAAGCGTAAAGGGGGCGGGGACACCAGCTGTACCGTGTCCATTTTCTTGGTCGCCGCTCGGCAGGGAGTCTAGGTAGAGGTGGAGGCATCCTTCACCCAGCTCGGCGAGATCGATGCGAGTTCCGATGCCGAAGGTAGTAGAGGAGCCGCCGGAGGACGTCGAAAGAGCTCTACTAGTACCGGTCGACGAAACTGAAACGGATGAAACAGAGGACACTGCAGCGCTCCGCGTCCCGCTCGGTGCTGACGAACTTGAAAGAAGTCTATCTCTTTCCCGCGCGTCGATAGTAGTTCCCGAGAACAGGCCGATGCTCAGCATCGTCATCTCCTCTTGCGCCGCGCCGAAGCTTGCGATACAGTTCGGTGGAGTGGGTCGTTGCTTCAGAGCGATGCGAAGAGCGAGAAGGTAAAACTTTGGAGCTTGTTGGGTTTGGGTTTGGGACGAGGAAACCGAAGGTGTGGACGTGGTCGCGTTCGAGATTTCGCTTTTGTCTTCGTTGAACCATTTGGCGACGAAGTCGAAACAATCGTCGAGCAGCGAGGCGTTATTCCCTCTAGCAGTGCTGTCGTGGAGGACGTAGTACTCTTGTAGAACTGACACTACCGCTGTTCTCTGAAGATGGCTGTTCCCGGTCGAAGTGATGTTCGTCGAATTAAGAACGGCAGGAGCTGCCGGGAGTACGGAGGCAGACACGAGCACCGATTCGGCGGTGGACGACGGGGGAGCAGTTGTCGTTGCTTGTCCCACGACATCATTCTGTTCGCGCAGCCACTCCAAAAAGCTCTCGTTGTACACGGGAATTGTGTGCCACAGCTCTGGGTCTGTCATTTCGTAGCGGAAAGTAGACGCGCTCATGGTCATGCTGCTGCTACCTCCACCGGGGGAAGAAGAAGCAGTAGGAGATGTTGCTATTTGGTGCATCACGTCGAGCACCGTTGTCGCACCTGCTCCATCTCCAGCATTCTCACCACTCGCAGATGAGAGCGCCATCTGCAGCTGAAACTCTGCAATCGCCTCCAGCGCCACCACGGTGTCCTGTGTCGACCGGAACCCGCCGGCCTCCGACCGGTGCTTCAGCAACCATTTCACGCCCGAGTACGCGTTGTTCGAATCCCCAGCGGCAACCAATGCCAGAACGGCATACGCCGTGAGCTCGATCGAAGCCGCCGAAGGCTCGCTATTCGGGTCGCTGCGGAAGTAGTAGCCCGGCACACCAGATGAAGTCGACGAAGTTGTAGCCGCGTCTACTTCGGGGCCATCTTCCCAGTAGTACAGCCCTTCCGTGTCCAGTTTCTTGAGCAGGAGTACCTCGGACGCAGCTTCGCTTCCCAGCACCTTGCCGGCAGGAAAATCCGCACTAGCGGTCTCACCCGCTCTCAGCAGCGCGTACAGTGAGAGAATTCGCGCGGAGACGGAGTCCGATTGCCCGCCGCGACTCTGTTTGACCCAGCTGCTGGCCCGCCTGATGGCGCGAGTCACGTCGCGCATCGTTGTCACCAGGATGAGTGCTCCTGCCGCGACGACGTGTTCAGGCGGGGTGTCATTTTCGCCTTCTATCCAGGCGCTCCCGAAGTAGTCGCGATTCAGCTCCCGCCAGACACTGCAAAGCGTGAGTGTGACGAAGGAGGTGAGACTTAGTCGCGACCCCGCGGTGCTTCCCTTCATGCTGCTGCTGAAAACGCGCCCTCGGTTCAGGAAGTCGCCGGAGGAGGATTGCGAATTGAGAATGAACCGGACCGCAGGGGCCAGATTCGGCCAGTCGATCGAGACTGACGGGGCTTTGTTCATGTGCTTCGATCGATCGAGATCGTTGCTTCCAGCAGCCAGCAGGCTCGTCCCCGTGTACCCTGCGCGGCCCACGTCTGCGAAAACCCGTAGCGAAAACGCGGTAAGCCACAAGCTGCTCCCCTCGAAAGTCCCCCACCCCGCGCCTTCACCGTACGCGGAGAAGCCGCCGTCACTGGAGCTTTTGTACCTCAGCTGGCGCACGTAGCCAACCCGCATGTTGGAAAACAGCCGCTTCTTTAGGGCCGCTCCGGGGGGCCCACGAGACGAGAAGTAGGAGGTGCGTGACGCTAAGTAGCGGAAAACGTACACGTTTGGCGCGAGGGAAATCAGGTTTTGCTCGCCACAGCCGTAGGGAACGCGTACCAGCCGCTCGATGTTCGCGATGGTCTGGGACAAAAGCTCGCCGGTGATGGCTATCGTCAGTCGCTTGCTGTCGGCTACAACGACAGCCTCGTCTTGCGGAGAAGACGAATTGAAATCGTCGCCGGCGACGTTTTGGTTGTCTCTCCACGTGAGGGGGACCGTTTCCGACGGGCTGGTCCAAGTCGCTCCCCCGTCAGAGGAGGTAGTCGTCAGCAGCAGGTTCGTGCGCTTCAATTTTCGCACGCCTTCCGGCCTCACGAGCACGCTCCGCTCAAGCCGGTCGACGTACGCAACGCGCGCAATGACGCTGGAGAACGATGAAGATCCGGAACCTCCCGCGGCCTTAAGCGCGCAGTAGGCCTCAAGTCGCACTTTGCTCGGCTTCAGAACTGAGGTGCGTCCCGCGCTTGTGCTCACGGGCAAGGCGAACGCGATTGCGCCCGTCTTCGCGACCGTCTTCGCGGCCTTCAGCTCGTAGCTTTGTACTATCTTCCCTGCTCCGTAGTTGTCATCGTCAACCTCACCCGTTGCACTAGGCGAGGGCAGGCCCACTCCGACCGTGTTGTACTTGTTCAAGGGGTCCTCGAACCGGAGTCCCGCGCTCACGCCGATCCGCCACGTGCACTCCAGGTCAGCACTGACATCTCCGTTTTCGCTATCATCTCCTGCTACCCCCCTTAAATGGGCCGCCACGCTTCCGCGCAGCGCCACCATCTCCCCGCGTGTGATCACGTATGGTGCGCGCACGCCGGCGACCACGGGCTTGGCGACCGTCAACGACGGAAGAGACACATCCGTTCCTAGGCCGACAACCGGGTGGACGGCGAAGCCGCGCAGGTCCCACGCCGTCAGCGAGTCAGGGACCGTCGCCCGGAGCAAGGACGAGTTGGAAGAAGATGCTGCTGACTGCGACTGGGACTGACTGTCTGTCAGCGACGACAGTGCGTCATCTGCCGCAGCAGAGGCGGTCGCAGCGTCGAGCACATCCACCCCTCGCCACAGCCAGGTTTCCGGAAAGAACGTCCGCAGCTTGCTCTGCGCGGCGACGGAAAGAACGTCCGCAGCTTGCTCTGCGCCTCCGCTCGTGGTCCCCGCGCCAGCGCTCGCAGAGGCTCCTGCTGCCATTGTCGGCGCCGCCGCAGACTCCATCACGGCCACGTCCATAGTAACGGCCATGTCGTTGCCGCTGCGGGTGTAAGGGGAAGAGGATGAGCTGGTGGGGCAGTAGCCGGTCGGCAAAATAGGCGCGCAGGCAGACAGCGGCACCGCCGCGCCGCTGAGGGAGTCAGCCCGCAGCGCTCCGAGCTGGTCGAAGATCCGGGCCTCGTCGTAAAATTCCCGGCACATCATCGCGCTTGAAGACGAGGTGGCACCAAGACTGCTGGAAGTAGAGCTAGCCGCCATGATCCCTCCGGATGTTGTGGTGCGGTGCGTGGCGACGACACTCCCGGAAAGCAAATTCGAATCTGCGGTCAGCAGCGAGACGGCCCGGTCTTGCGCAGAAAAGAACAGCCTGGCTGGTGGGTTGCCTTGATGTGTCTCTGATGTGTCCTCAGTAGACCCGGAGGACGCGATAGAAAGGTACGCGCTTGCGCCGGGTAGAACCGAAGTAGTTGGCGTCACGATTTCGAAGCTCCGGTTATTTTGCTCCGAGCTCACCATCCAAGACGTATTCAAGCGCCCGAAATTCGCCGCTCCGGTGAGCAGTGCCGACGTTTCTGAGACCTCAAAGCGAACGCTGTCCGACGCTTTCGCAGTCGTCGTACCTCCTAGTGCCGCGCCGAGCAGTGTTACAACAGCAAAAAAGCGGCTGCCCGGGCGCGTGAAATAATTCGTGGACGCAACGGTGTTGGCAGCAACACTGCTCAAGACCACGTCTGTGATATTCACGCTGCCGACGTAGTAGGTCACGCTCTCGAGTGTCGCCGCGGCGCGTGTTGTAGTCGTGGTCGTGGTTGTTCCGCCTCCGGGGGTTTGGTCGTAGTATGAATAGCCGTAGCTTGATTCCGGGCGCTGATGCACGGTGACCGACTCCGTCACTTGTCGCAAGGGGGATTCTTGGCAACACGACGCGTTCTGTGCAGACGCAAAAACTCGCGCGGGTGCCAAGTTGACCGGGTAGAGAACGCTGCTGTGGTTTCCAGAAGATGATGCCGGAACTCCGTCTTCTGCTGCAATCAGCACCACGTTTACCGCCGCTACTTGCGGCAGCGTCGTGCGAAAGTGGATAACGTACGAGTCGGCTTGTGGAACGGCAGCGCCACTGCTCCCACCTGTGCTCACTAGCTTTCCCGCCGTCGCGTAGTGCCCCCTCAATGAGTACTTGCGCGTTGCGCAAGCGGTGTGTGAGTCTTCTCGCGCATTTGCTGCCCCTGATCGTGCTGCAGCAGCTGTCGTGACCTGCACCCCGTCCACGGTGACGTAGGCGCGCACACTCTGCACGCAGCAGCGGATTTTTTCCGTGCTCCACGCATACAAATCCCCACTGGCCGCGGACAGTGCCGATAAATCACAGCAGCTCGCATCGCGCTCCGGCGGCAGCGGGACGGTGAATAGCTTGCTTTCGAGCGTCTTCAGCTTCCTGCTGCTGGTAGCTGTTCCCGAGCTCGCGACCTCGTCCAAAAACGGCGCCAGGTCTATTTCGACGTAGCGTGGCTGCACGCTGTGGTGGTAGTGCGACGACTCGACCACGAGCTTGACGTCGGCCCCACCAGCAGCTGCAGCAGCTGCCCCCGAATGATATCCTTCTACTGAAGTTTTGACGAAAGCGGTGAGGTCCTCCACGAGCACGTGAAAGGGCAAACCGGGCTGGAACTCAGGGTCGGAGGTGACCCGCACGGCAGTGGACGCGTACTTGATCTCGATGCTGTCGCTGCTCCGCGTTTCCCCGGAAGCTATGTCGGTGCAGTTTGCGACCAAGCGAATGGCGTCCACGTTGCCGCGCTCACGCTCTAGTCTCAGAACTTCGCGAAGGGATGCGGCCGCCGCGGTCCGATCTGGTATGGCTGTATCGAGATCAACTGAGAACTCGTATCGCGGAGATGACGAGGCTCCCGCAGCTGCCGATACTGCTGCAACAGAACCAGATGAAGCCCCTATGTCCACTTCTACTGTCGTCAACAGCGTGTCCACGCACGAAGAGAAGCCGTAGGGTGCAGGCGAAGACAACCTTCGCCGTGCTAGCTTCTCCTCTTCAGCAGCAGCAGCGGATGGTGCGAGAATAGACGCCAGGTAATGTTCTTGCTCAAGTTCCTCACCCTCCTCGCTTTCATCTTCCACATCCACATCGTACTTCTCTCGGTCGTCATCTGCTCCGCCATTCTGGCTTTCCAACTCTTCCACGCCAGCTGCTAGTTGTAAACCGCGACGACGGCCGCGTTTTCGGTTTCGCCGCAAAAACGCGATCTCCGGCATGCCGCCGCGCCACACAACGGGCCCAATTCCCCACCAGGACGACCACACCGGGCATTTTTTGATAACCTCCACCAAAATCTTGTCGTTTTTGCATTTTGCCTCCCCCCCGTACGTGTACGACGCCGACACAAAGCCCTTAATCGCGCCCGCTTCCGTCTCTTGACTGACGATGGTCGGCGCCTCTTCTTTCAGCGCCAGAGCCACGCTGAACGTAGGGAGCACGTACTCCTCCACGACGTAGGAAAGCAGGTTCGATCTCGCCAGCACTTCTCGTTGTGAACTCGTGGCGTTCGCATACAGCAACTTCGCCTGCGCCGAGTACGTATCTCTCGCAGATTGCCTTTGCTCTGCGCTCGTGGTTGCACCTATTGAAATAATCGTTGGCGGCAGCGGAAACTGCAACTCCTCCGCGTCGTCGAACACGCCGAACAAGGCCGAGGAGTTCGTTGGAGACGTTCGCAGGTTCGCGATGAGCAGCTGTTCACTCTCGGACACGATTTTCCTTACCTCGACCTCGGCCTGAAGTAGAGCGCCTCCGCTTGTTTCGGGGGCCGGCAGCGGCATCAAGCTCAGCGGCTTCCCACTTACTCGATCCATGGCCACCGCACGGAATCTCACCACCTCGCCCGGCTTGTAGATCGCTTTGTCCGTTTCCAGGAACAGGATTTCGCGACTCGCAACCGTGACAAGAGCTTCGGAGGTGGCGGTCGTCGCGCCGACGAGCAAGTGGGCGAAGCGGAACGAAAACGCGGAGGTCAGGAACGGTTGCAGCGCGCCCGCGGAGGGCACCTCCAGCTCCACCAAATTTCCGTTTCCAGAGGAGCTGCTGGTGCTGCTTGCGAGAACAACATCTTCTCCGCTACCCGAGGTGGAAGATGAACCGCTTGCTCCCACTGCCCGGGCGACCAACCGCACGAAGGAGGCGCTGTTTTGGAGACCGTTTGCAGCTGTGGATGGTATCAGGATCCGTACCGTGTCGCCGGGAAAAATGACCTTCGGGGGGAGGAAAGCGCCAGAAGCGAAACTGCGCACAGTGCCCAGCAGGAAAAAGAGGCGACACAAGAACGCGCACCGCAACATTATCGCCAAGGTGGGGCTGTACATGGCTACAGCGTCAACGTAATCAAGAATCAATGCCGATGAACAAGGAGACTTACAATTTTGGACAAAAAGAAAAACGAAACACCGGCCGAGCCTAGTAGATCGACGGCATGAAGATCTGCAAGAACTGTCTTTCTAAACCTGGAAAAAGCACTAAAGTGTCAAGAAGCTGCTGCCCATGCCCAAGCCGTATCTGTAAACGCCGATATCGTCTTCATCGTCTGCGAAAAATTCGTCGAGGCTAAATTCAGCTTCCAGTGTGCAAGATAGGGCGGGAGGAGGGTGAAAACCATGAAAGAATGGGCGCGCCGATCGATGTAAATTATGACAATGATGACGCATTCATGATCATGATCATCATCATGTAGATGCTGATGACGGAGACGGACTCGGCTGGAGGTGCTGATGTCCGCTTCGTTGCCAAAAAGTAAAAAAACCATTATTAACCAGATCTCATTCGCTCTTTCTCTCTGCTCTCTCTTCTGAAGCGGCGACGCAACACGATTCTTTTCTACGACGGACGAATGGGTAGTTAAGTACCGGTGGCCGCTCAAGTCCATGAGTTTGGGTGATGCATAGCGAACGACTCTTGCGTTTAATATATCAAGAAAATGTCAATGTGTTTTCGGTGCCTCACTCAGTGATTGTGTGCCTTTCAATCTCGGTTGCGATGGCGAGTCTTGGACTCGGGCTGCTCCAGATCAAACATATGAATGTATTTTCGATTTCGTTTTTCTTTTCCGTCCTGCTCGTGCATATCGATATCATCATCCTTGCATCTCGCGCATGGACTGCAAAAGCGGAAACATCCCAGCTCAAGGGCTTCGTCTTCAAGTTCGGGGCCGAGGATGTGTTTCCGACGTTACTTCCGTTGTTGCACGCTTCCGCGTTTCGGAACATTTGCACCATGAAGGTTGCCAAAGACACGCTCCAGGACCACGAGAGATCCTGGCTAAAGGAGACTGCGTTCGCCAATGTGCGGTCATGTTCTCGAACGCAGTCTCCTTCAGCCAGGATCATCCCCTACACCGCCAGCGGAGGCCTGCCTGCTTCAGTTTTGTATTTGTTGACCTCGAGGACCCCGCCGGCGCGCGTCTTCTTCTGTTTCGGATTTTTTTTTTTTGTAGATCCGAGCTTACCCCCTATAAGCTGGCTCGGAAGGTCACCCACGACGCAACTCTTCTCAAGGGTGCCGACCCGGAGAAAAGAGCTATGCCAGCTCTAATTATTGGAAAAAAAGATGATCTTGCCGGTACAGCCTTAGCCAAACTTTGCAGGACGTTGGGATACAGCGACAGTGACTATTTGCTTGCCTGCAGCCTCCTCCTCCGTGGATGGTTTCACCCACCGCTCCGGAGGATCCTTGGGAGACTGCAAGCACTTACCTGATGGCGTTCACTTGTACAACGATTTTCGACCACGGCACTATTATAATACGCGACAGCTCTAGATACAAGTAAGTAGAATAATAATAACCAATAAACAGGCCTTTCTTGGAGCTTACGCTGCTACTGCTTGGCTGGGTCCTTTCATTCTTTCTTCTCTCTTTGTTCCTCTGCTCCATTACTTTTAGATTTGTTAGCGCCATCAACTCATAGTAATTTATGATCTTCTGAGTATCGTAGTGCTGGGATCAATTTACTCAGTGAGCAGCTCACATCATGGAAACGAGGATCGTGTCATGAATACGCGTACTCCATGCTGGATCTTGCTGACCATTCCTCAGCATCGCGCTCAGCTCCACTCGCACTTAGCAGGAACCACCGCCCATCTCCCCACCGGATTCTGGGTTCCTCTGTACAAAAGATTTTTGCTTTGCAAAAAATTAAGGGGCAATAAGCTCAGTGTCAGTCGCAATAGCATCCATAATCTCAAAAATAGGTGCTGAGGGCTAGTTTACATACTGGCTTCGTCTAAAAAAGTGGGCACAGCTTTCTTAGCTTTCTTGGTGAGTCAGAGCCTCCAGCTACGCGTCTCGACGCTGACGGCGAGCCTGACCCCGGAGGACGTCTGGGCATCCCGGTGATGCCATCTCCTCTAGCAGACAGCGCTTATTCGCGACGTGCGGGTTAGCTGGTCGACTGCTCGGCTTCAGAGGACTCCCCAGCTTACCGGCCCTTCCTGCTCGGTTCAGGTAGGCACCAATTAGCGCTCGCTAGGAAAATCCAGAATCAAGAACTCTACAGGCGGCTACTAGCACGGCAGCACTTCTGTTTCGGAATTCACGCGGCCGACGTGCCAGTTGCCGACCAGGTGGTCGAACTTCACCGCGCCGCGAAACATGCGCTCCATGCTGCGCACGTTCCCCACGTTCCAGTTTCCGAGCGGTTGGTTAAATTCCGTCGCCCCACAAAACATGTAGCCCATATCGGTCACCGAGGAAACGTTCCAGTCGCCAATCGCTTGGTTGAAATTCGCGGCGTTGCGAAACATCGAATTCATGTTCACCACGCGGCTCGTGTTCCACGTCAGGGGACGACTCGAGACGGCCGCGGCGAATGGGGCTATTACGGAAGACGGCGCCGAAGAATTGTCAATGTCATCTTCTGTGCCACCTCCAGCATCTGCCCGATGTGCTTTATTTTTTTCGTCCACCTCGTCCCGCGCCGCCGCTCCATTGTTGAATTTGGTGCAGTCCTTGAACATTTCAGCCATGCTCTCCACTCGAGAAACATCCCATCCTCCCAAATCCTGATTGAACTCTTCGCAGCCGCTGAACATTCCGTCCAAAACCCGCGCATTCAACCGCTGATGATAAATGAACCTCCACTTCCCGATCGGTTGGTTGAAGCTTCTGCAACCCGCAAACATCTCTGCCAAGGCGCGTCTTGAACTTGAGGAGGGCATAAAGTAAGAATTGTATCTGCCAGATAGGGGATCTGTGACTGTGTCGGTGAAGTCCCCGACGCGCCAGTTCGATATGTCAGCATTGAAGCTCACGGCGTTCTTGAACATGCGTTCCATGCACAGCGCGCGCGAGGGGTTCCAGGTTTCCAGCCCTTTCCCTTCAAAACTGGCGCAGTTTTCGAACATGGACGTAAAGTGCGATGTGTAGCGCGAGACCTGTTGGAAACACGCCAGGTTTTGGTTGAACGCGACGCAGTCCCTGAACATCTCCGCCAGGCTCAGATTCCGGTAATCCGGACGACCGGCGGCGCAGCGGCTCCGGCCGAGGCTTTCGCCGAAGTTCCCCAGGTCCCTGTTGAAGCGTTTGCAGCCCGCGAACATCTGCACCGCCTGGGTCAGGTTCGGAACGTCCCAGCTGCTGATGTCCGCGTTGAAGCTTGCGCAGCCCTTGAACAGCGAAGTGAGGTCCGTGCACTTCCGTAAGTCCCACTGCCCGATGGTTGCGTCGTTGAACGTGCGCGCGCCCTCGAACATGCTGATGAGGTCGTCGCCTTCGCACCTGGACATGTCCCAGCCACCGAGCTGCTGGTTGAACGCAGCAGCGCCTTGGAACATGCTGCCGACGTCCTTGAGGGAGCTGGTTTTCCACCGGTCCAGCGGCTGGTCGAATGCCGCGGCATTTTGGAACATTCTCGCGGCGCTCTTGAGCCGGGACACGTCCCAGCGGTTCAGCGGTTGGTTGAACTGGAGCGCCCCCGCAAATAAGCCGTCCATGTTGATCACGTCGGAGACGTCCCAGTTCTCCAGAGGCTGATCAAAGCTTTCCGCACCGCAGAACACACACGCCAGGCTGAACCCGATGTAGTCCCCGTGAATCTCGTACTTGAAGCCGTCTTTGACTTTGTCGTTGTCCTCCTCTTGCCCCCGACCACGGTGGTCCTCTCGACAGTGCGTGACCGCGAGACCAGTCTGAAACGATCCGTCTGGGTTTCGGGGGGGCTGGTAGGACACGAGCCGGTGCTCCTTCCTGAAGTCGTTCGTGCGGTATCGGCCCTCGTAGGAAGAGCCGCCTGGGAGGGCCTTGATTTTGTCGCCGTTCTTTCGCCGCGCGTGCGCCGACGCGAACGGCCGGAAGGTGGCGGCTTTGGATTTGGATTTGGTTCCCCCGCCCCTGGAGGTGGTGAGGTCGTTGTACTTCCGTTTTCTCTTTCGCGATCCGAAGACGTCCCAGTCGCCGACTGGTTGGTTGAAACTCTTCGCGTCCTGAAACAGTGCGCGCAACTCCAACACCTTCGCGACGTCCCAGTTCCCGATCGGCTCGTTGAACTGGCGGGCGCCCGCGAACATTTTCTGCATGTTCGTGACGTTGCCGACGTTCCAGCTGCGCAGCCCCCGGCCCGCAAACCGCACTGCGTTCTGGAACATCCCGCGCATCATCGTGCACTTCGATACTTCCCAGCCCCCCAGGTTCTGATCGAACGCAATCGCTTCTGCGAACATGTAGGCCATGTCTTTCACGGTCGACGTATCCCACGCTCCCAGCGGGCGATCAAAGCCCACGTTCCCGAAGAACATCCGCCGCATCGTCCGCGCGCCGTGTACGTGCCAGCGAGAAATGTCTTCGTTGAAGTACCGCCCCCGCTGTTGCCGCCTCAGGTGCATTGCTGCATAGGGGGGGCGGAAGTGGGGGCGGATGTAGTCGTAGTCGTAGTTTCGCGGCGTGTCGTCCAGCCGGGCGGGCCAGTCGTCTAAAATGGTTCGTCCGTCTCCGAGCGTTGGTGCCGCCAGCAGGTAGCTGAGGTCCTCCACGCCACCCACGTCCCAAACCCGGATCGGTCCGTATTTCTCCTCGACGCGCTTTATTTCGTCTTGCCGCCGACCTTCTTCTGTTCGCACCTTTTCCTTCCAGGCAGCTCAAAAAAGTGCACTTTTAGGCGCATATTTTCAAAAGAACGGCCGTCCCTTATTTTAGCCCGTTTTGCGCGTTTTTCTTTTTTGGCCTCATGCTCATCACAAGACCGCGCTGCCGCCAGGACAGCAGGGGCTGGCACCCTGAAGCCCGTGCTGCTGGGGGCAACAATAGCACCTCGCTGGGACTGGGACTGCTGTAGCTGTAGGTAAACCTAGAGTGTCGACCCCGCTTACCCCCAGCCGTCCTGCCTGGATCTCTCCTGGTTGCCCCTCTACTCCAGAATGGCTCATCTTCACCTTCAGATGCCGAGCGCTTCGCGTCCGGCATCGGGAGCGAGAAGTGACGTTCGGTTTTTAAGAAGTGTCTCTAAAAACAGTGCATTGTTTTGACCTCTAATTTCGGGGTCGCGGGCGGTCCCCCACGTGGGCATTCGCTGGCCCACAGGGTAGGCGTCCTCGTTCACCGTCCAGTAGGGATGCAGCGCGTCCTCGAGCTCGTCGCGAGTTTGGAAGGCGTGGTAGAGGCGAACGAGAAAACCGATCCTCACGACCAGGCAGGAACTCGTCGTGCTGGAGGCATTGGTGGAAGGGTTCTCCTTGTCGCCGTGGTCGTGTTCGGTGATCGAAGTGCTGAAGACATCGGCGCGGTCAACAACTGTTCGACTGAATTCTCCGGAGGCCACGGAGGAGGAGGCTGAAAGCGTCTTCTTTAACGGTGACGGTGGAGGAGTGTCTGAACCATCCTCCTCGAGACGGTTCTTCTGTCCCTGGTTCTGGTTCACAACCCGGAGAAGCGTTTCGATTGTGTCCAAGAAGTTCCGGTCCTCAAAGCGTGGTGCTGGTGGTGCGGCTGCGGCACCGATACAACTCGCAGCAGCAGGATGACCATGTTTATGCAGATGAAGGCGGTCGCCGGAGGGGGAGGTGGAGCCGCTTCCACCGGCGACTTGCAGGACTGGCAAGACTTCGTCTTCCACGAGCGCAACATTGCCGAGCATCAGCGTAATGTGCTCGCCAAAGCACCTGCGCGTTCTCGGTTTTTTGTCCCGCTGGAACTGCTGCTTGCGGCGTCTCTTTCCAGGAGCCTGCCGCTGCCCAACCCCCTTCTTTGCATCCTCCACTCGCACTCCCTCCAGCTTTTTTTCCACGTTTTCGAAAGGTAGAAGCGTGTGCAGCGTGGATGGGTCAAAACTGATCGGGTCGACAGCATCACCAGCACCACACGTGTACGTGAACGACTCCTCGTCTGGTTCTTTACCGCAACGACCCGTAGCAGCGGCTCCAGAACCAGCATTAGAGAATGTGTTTCCCACGTCCACACCTCCGCAACTGGAGTCCAGCACGATGTCCCCGATGGCGCGCGCGATTCCCTCTTTCACGTCCATCAAGCTCGTGCTCCCCGTATTCCAGAGCAAAGAATCCCCCGGCCTCGACCCAACTTCCGGGCGCAATAGCAGCGGGTCCCCAGAGAGCGCATTGCGTACCTCAAGCCGGAAAGAAGAGAAGTCGCTGGGGCTGGGTGCAGCTGCTGGCGGCGCGCTTCCACCAACGTCGGAAAGGTCCCGACGCCTTGTCGTCCCTGGTTCTCCAGCCACCTCTCCGACTTGTTCTTGTCCGGCGTGCACCGCTTCTTGCAAGAGCAGGGAGGCAGCCGAAGGGGCCGCCTCTGATGAGGCGCGCTCCGCATCTTCTGTCGAGGAAGACATTCGTATGAATTCTGACCTCGCTCCACCCTCGATGAATCGCTTCCGAAGTCAAAGGCCCTCCTAGGTGCACTTCTTGATTGTGATTCATACTGAGTGATGAATGTTCTTCGTTCTTGAAAGAGATCATGATGATGATCATGAAGAGGCAAGGCACGATGATGCGACGCTAGACGCCAGCAGCTTCCTTGCGAATTATCCGAGATCTTCGTCCACGTGCTCCTCGTGCACAAAGTGCATGCCTCACGCAGGGAGACGAGTCTTCTTGCAGCAGGTCATGCGATGATGCGGCCCATCGCAATTTCGGTGGGAATTGTACGGTCGGCGACAGTCTTAGGGTGCGTCGCCACTACCGTGGGACGAGTACTGTCACTGAGTGATAGTCTAAAAAGTCTATCCATGGGGACGACGGGCGCCCCCTACGTACTTCTATTAATTTTACGTAATCAACAAGAACATCAAGATGCACTTGAAAAAAGGTACAGCTCAGAAACCGACTAGAAGCCGGCAAATCGTTCACGACATGTTGGTACTTTTACTTCGCTCCGTTGCTTGTTGTCGTTTCCGATTCGCTTCCTGCGCTGGCTCTTTTCGCTGTCCATGGTCGTCGTGCTTTCGATGAATCTCTACAACGATCTACTGCATCACCCTCGCCCCGAAGTTTCCCAGGAACGCTCCCTTGTTCTCCAGGAATCCGCCTAGGTATTGCAGTGGCATTCGCCCGTCACAAATTTCGTTGCCGTCTTCCTCCCCGCTGGCCTCCATCTGCTCGTGATCTACGAACACGCACCACGGCCTTGGCTTCGGCCCCTTCTTCGGGTCGCACGGCGCAAATATCGGCTCCGCCGGTTTTTGTTTACGCAGTAGGTCGATCAGCTTCTGCAGGCTGTTCTCTAGTTCTTGTTTCGCGTCCACGCCCTTGGCCTCGGCGGTCAGTCCCGCGCTCGCCAGCTTGAGTTCCGCCGCTTCCGTCGCGTTCGTCACTTCGCGCTCGTGCACTTGTTTCTTGCAGTTCTCGGTCATTTGCCCCAGCCAATCCAGCACGCTCTCGTTGTGCGTGATGCACTTCCGCAGCGTTTTAATCTGCTTCTTCAACTCCTCGGCCTTGATGGGTTCCAATCTCCCCTTGATCGCGTCCCACCTGAAGTGATCTATCAGGTACTTGAAGTAGTCCACGATCGTCTCCGCGATGGTCGTCTTTTTCTTGGCTAAATGAGCCTTGTCCGCGTCGAAGCCGTTGCGCTTGAGCTTGCAGAACGTCTTTGGCGACGGGAAGTCGGCGGAGTTAGCCGTCAGCTTGTGGGCGGCGGGATCGCAATTGGGAGGTGGAGGTTTTTCTTTTTTACTCAAGATGCCGAAAGATGTGGGAAGGGAAATTCGGATGCGTCTCGTCGCTTCAATGCGGCCGTGTCTGAGCGGCGGCGGGGGCACGTCCCAGCGCCACACTGCTCCGTTGATCTGTGCAGCTTCCCCATCTTCGAAAAGCTGCGTGCGAATCCTCATCTTTTCCTTCTTCGTTCTCGTCCGTGCCCGTACGCGTACTACTACTACTCGGGCTGTCCTCGTAGTTCTAGAGTAAACAAAAACAAAACGAGAACGAGAACTTGTGCATCTTTATTTGGTGGTCACTCAGGGTCACAAGATATAAATTAAATGGCCCGCTGTGGTCCTCGTTGTCGCTACAAGCTGTAGTAGAAGTTACAGCAGAATTTATAGCTAAGTACGTGAGAGTCAGAGTCTGAGTGCGGCCAGACAACACAGAAATTCAGTGGCCACGGCGAAGCGATCTCGATCTTCTCTACACGATTCATCCTCGCGTCACGATGCTCTCGTCGAAATTTAAGGCCACAGGAGTGGTCCGTCGACACTGAAATCCGCAGCATGACTCGACGTCAGCCAGCGGCAGGGGCACCAGCAGAAGCGATCGATTGCTAGATTCGCAACGGTTATGTCTTTGTGTTGCTCTTGTTTGAATCAACGACATCAATCTGGTGGCATACGCTCCTGTACCTTTTCAAAACCTGCTTCTCATCTAGTTGTACTTTCGTCGTGTTGATAGTTGTGTACATAAAATCGCTGTTGTGGTCGCGGTGCCTGTGACTTACGATGAACATAGGTTACAAGTGGAGTTGCTACAAGTACAACTAGTGATCTAAAGGAATGCGAACGGACCCATGATGAGTGGACACTGCCCGGAGCTATACGTAAAACCAGTGGAAGTACTGAAATGCAAATGTTTGGAATCGAATCGAATTTAATCAGGGCCGATGGATTGATGCGATCGACTTCGAGACGGTAACAGTCCGAAGAATTTGCTACCTCAATACATTCATTTGAATCTACTGTGGACGTCGGGGACACCTAGCTCGTCTAGCTGCCACGACTCGTGGGCTTGCAGAGTTCTGGCCCTCACAGTGCCGTACCCGTATCATTCTACTCAAACAGAATTCATTTGTTTTCCTTGCTGTGAAACGAGATAAAAACGAAAGATGCAAAATTTGCTCCAACTCCATTCAAGAACGCCATATGTTTTTCTCCTTTATTTTCATCGCCGCCGCGGCGACAACACCCCAGGATCTACTTCGCGGGTGCTTCTATGCTGCTGGGGGTGCTTGTTCATGCGGAGAAAGTTGATTCCTGCATGTTCTCCTCCTCCATTTCCGTTGCCGCTGTTCCCATTTGCCTCGACCCCCATTGGGACCGGGGGATTTGCTGGCCGGCCGTTCTTGTTCATGGTAGCACCGTACGAGCCCTTCACCTGCTTCGTCGACTGGAGGATGTCGGGCAAGGACTGTTGCCGCGGCCGGCTGAGGCTGTTGTTCAGAGAAGTGCCAGCACCTGCCCCAGCACCCCCACCGTTGAAGAATTGTGTTTGCGGCTGATGTGTTCCCCCACCAGCTCCACCTCCGGACTCCTGATTTTTGAGCAGGGTGACGAACTCAGCGAAGTACGTACTCGTGCGGCCGCTTGTTCCGGCTCCGCGTCGCCCCCTCAACGACGCTCCCGGCGCGTGGCCGCCTCCGCGGCTGTTACCACCAGCTCCCATCTTCATCGTCAAATTGTCCAACCGGTTTCCAGCCCCGACTCCGTCCTCAAAATCATCCTCCTGGATTGGCGCGTGCGGCTCGAGGAATTCCACGATTTTGCGCTGCGCCTCGTAGATCTTGAGCAGCACGCCCTGCCTCGCACTGCAGATTTCATCGCGGTAGTCACGCATCCGCTCGAGGCGCGAAACGAAGTCTGTGTACAGTCGGGAGAACACGGCGGATTCGGAGTAGCGCGGGAAAGAGGTCGGAATCGGATCCAAACTCGCGGACGAAGAACCGCGCGGCCCCTGGTGCTGCTGCTGCTGCTGTTGAAGCAGCTTCTGTTGGAGCTCCTTCGCGAAATTATCGCTTTCCTCGGAGGGGCCCGACGCTGCTGCACCGCCGGAATTAATACCCTCGGCCACGACCATTGCTCTCGGTTCTTTCCCCCCGTCTGCAGCCTCTGGTGGTCTATCCTCAGTACCTTTACCAGCGGCGTCAGATGAGCTCGAAGCAGTCGCTCCTGCTGCGGCTCCTGTGCCAGCGACATCTTGTTCTGGTGGCACTGCTGGTTTTAAGCTTTTGTTCTCCGCCGTTCCCGGCTTGCTCGGCTCGACAGAGACCCCTCCCGCGTTGGACAGGGACAGTTTCACCTCCTCCCTGGTGTTTTCCGTCTTCGCCTGCTGCAGACTTTCGTAATTCGGTACTTCGTCCATGTCGAAGCCGAGCTCGGAGATTTCGTCCTCGGAATCCGAGAGGACCGTACACGCGTTGTTGTTTGCGTTTGACGTCGGCGGTTTAGTTTTACCCTTCAGAGGGTCCTGCTTGAGACTAACACTTCTCGCGGCACCTGCTCCTCCAGGACCAACATAGTTCGCGGTTGCAGAAGAAGAAGTAGTACCAGTCCCAGCATTGTAGTTGATGTACCCAGCATTCCGCACCATTTCCTTGTATTTGCTCTTGCTCTGACTAAGGTTCAGCAGTTTCCGCTCGCGGTCGTCCAGCCTCAAGTGTACCTGGTCCAGCGCGTCTCGCAGCATCACCACTTCCCGCTTTATCATGCCGTAGTGCTCCTGCATTTTTGCGAGCTGCGCGCCGCTCTTGCCCAGCTTCTCGAGTTTTCTCTGTCTCCGCTCTTCGTCGGTCAGTTTATTTCCCGCTGCACCATCGCCCCCTTTTATCTTCGCCACCAGGGCGCCCTCTTCCTCCAATTTCCGGGACTTGGAGCGCACCTGCGCGAGCTCTTTCCGGAGTTCCTCCACCTTGTGCTGCAGGTCTTCCCGAGACTTGTCCTGCTCCTCGAGCTGGTGCTTCTGGAACTGGAGCTGCTTGCGCTGCTTCTCCAGATCGATCTCTTGCTTGCCCGAGCGCTGCTTCAACGCCTTGTCCTCCTCCCGCAGCGTCTCGAGCGACTCCCTTTGCCGCGAAAACTCCTGCTCGAGAGAGTCGAAATCGCGCAGCAAAGACTGGTACACCTGAGGCGACGTCGAGAGAGGGAGCTAGTATGTTGGAGATTTATGATTCTTGTTTGAGGCTATGATAACCAGCAACCCCGACACAACAGCAGCAGCCTTTACGTAGGTACTGCTTCACTCCTTCGGCCTCGAGCTGGCTCGGCCGTGGTCCTCGGAGAGCGCGAGGCATAAAATCAATGATCCAAGGTGGTGCAGCTGCAGCACGTAAAAATCCAGTCGGGTCTATGTAAAAGCACCTCAGATTGCTTCGCTTCGACCTCGAGCTCTGCCGTGGTCTTCGGCTTCGGCTGCAGAAGTGCCTCCTTTTGTTCGAGGGCAGTCGTCTTCTCCGCTTTCTCCATGAAGAGCTCTTGCTCCTTGGCCTGAAAGACAAAGTCGATTTCAAATCAATAGGCTGAGGGCGGATGACGGTGCCATAATGGATGAGGCCACGACTGAGAGTGACGTCGCAGCAGGCACACAGTTAGTTTTGAATTTGATCACACGGACGCTTCCTGAAAGAGCAAATAAAGCTGCAACGCATGGGTTCTTTTTCTACCTCTAGCATTCCTTCCAGTCTTTCTTTTTCTTCTTTCAACGCAGCGACTTTTTCCTCGAGGCTTCCCCTTTCGGACCCAAACTTTTCCTCCAGCGCTTCGATCTGTTTGCGGAGCATGTCACACTCCAATTTTGCCTCCTGTGCGGTGGCGTCCGACTCGAGCCGGTCCTGGTAGTCGTCCTGCTGAAACCTCCTCAAAGCGTTCTCCTTCTGGTGCAATTCTTGTTCCAACACCCCTATGCGTTCCTCGTACGACTCGAGCAACGCCTGGTTGTGGAGCAGCCCCCCCTGCATACCGCCCATGGAAGTTCCCCCACCTTCGGTCAGAGCAGAGAGCTGCTGGCTGGCGTCGCGAAGCTTCTCCTCGAGATGCCGGATGCGGGAAGAGTAGCTGCCGTGTGAGTGTAACGCATTCGAGAGGTGGTCAAAATCAATCGTATAACTAATGTGATTTGTATCTCGCTCAGTCATCGATCAGACAGCGACGCCAAGTAGATCGCCGCACCCTCCCCCTCCTCCCCTCTGGTAGAGAAGAACTAGAACGCGTGGAAAAGATATAAAGATTGTGATTGGAGTTTGAAATTATTAATTAAACTGAACCTGGATCATCGAAGTCGAACAATAAAGCGCAAGGGCGAAAGCAATTACTCTTGCGTGAGCTTGGTCGCGACCTGCATCATTTTGTCCCTCGCGATGTCCCGGCACAGCTCCTGCGCGCAGCTCGGGAGGTGCTTCAACGGCTCAAAGAAGGTCACATCGTGCTCGAGCAGGTTGTCCGCGACCTCCTCCGACGTGGCGTAGGTGCTTCTTTCCGAATCTTTTTTCACCGCTTTCCGCTTCAAGTGCGACAGGTCCTTCAGGTACGCGCGCAGCGTTTCGAAGCGGGACGCGGTGGCCTTCTTCTTTTCCTTCTCCTCAGCCTCCAACACCGTCGGATCCTTCAACACGCTGCCGCCGTCGGAAAGCACCTGGGCGGGGGAAAACGAGACACAAGAGAGAGTAGTAAACCAGCTACGTTTCTTTTTTACAACCAGGAGATGAATCAATTTTACAACGAACAGAACCTAGTACCACGACGGCAAGAAGAAGACTTCTTCAGGAAGTGCGTGGAACTAGATAGTACTTTTATTTCAGTTTCATGATGTGCAACGACCGGAGATGTAGTGGATCCTCCATATCGATGGATAATCATGATCTTCATCATCATTCTCTCATAGTCTCAATTTCAACAAGAACAAACGAAGCGTAGCTACGTTTGGACCTACCTTCGAATTGTTGTGGGATTCTGTTCCGGACAACGGGAACGGGCCCCCACCAGGAGCGCCACCAGCCACTCCTGCTCCCAGGCGCAGGGCCTCCCCTTCCTCCTCGGCTTCCAGTGCGGTCGCGAAGGCTTCCTCAAACAGATCCTCCACTTTCTCGTATGTCTGTGAGCGGACGAACTCGGCGAAGGCATCGGGCCCGTTGTTCGTCTTTGGCTCCGGAGCGGCCTTTTCTTCACTTGTTGCCGCGCTCTTGTACTTCTGCATGTTGAGCATCGAATCCACCACAATCTTGAGCACAGCGTCCTGTAGCTTGGACGCAAACTTTTCTTTCACCGCCACGTTGCGCGCGAAAATGAGCTGTAATTGACGTTGATGTTGTTGATCCCCACCTGCTCCGGCTTCGCCTTCGTCATCGAAATCGAAGTCTTCTGCTTCCTCCTCGTGCACGACGTCCAGCCCGCCACCGGCGCCCTGAAGCAATTGGTAACTTCCAAGACCTGACGAGGCCGGATGAAAGCGGAAGTGGGGCAGAAGCTGCGAGTGGTTGATGTGCTCTGTCTGGTGGCTCCGGTCCGGGGCGAATTCCAAGCTGGAGCTCGTGTGCTGATCAAGAATTTCGCTCTCGTCCTGGTTGTACCACATCAGTTTTCCCTTCTTCTTCCGCTGGAACACTCCTTCGGTTTGCAGGGCAGCAGAGGAGTCCGCGAAATTGTAGAGCTCAGAGCTGCGGACGTACTCGGAACTACCCGCGTCTTCCGACGCTCCTGCTCCTGCCTGTCGCAACTGCCCGCGCTTTCGAGAAGATCTAGCGTTTTGGATTTCCCCATCCCCCCCTAAAAAAGAGCCTCCATCCAGCCTTGGCAACAGGATGCTGTGTGCAGCGAGCAAGCGGCCGGCGTCTTTTTCTATGGCGGGACCAGCTCGTAAGTGGCTTGTTTGGCTATAGTGGTACGTGCTATGATCATTTTGGGGGCTCTTGTCCGGGGTCCCCTCTGGTTGTCGTCCCAAGAAGAGGGCAGAAGTAGAAGGAGCAAGGTCGGCTATTCGCGGTCGGTAAAACTGGCGCTCCTGCATCCTATAACCGACAACCGGTCGCCACCATAAGCGCCCTGCTTTGCCCTGCCTTCAGGCCCTACTATCACTACCGTAGTCAGTGGCTTTCCACGACCTCCCAATGTCCCATCTCCCAGGATGAGCAAGGAAGCTACCCCATACCCCCGACAAACACAATGCGGCATCTCAGAGCGCCTTAACGCGCTCGCCACCAAGAAAGTGAAAGTGTTGACCCAACATTTTCTCGCACTTAGTTACCGGCTGGCTACTTACCACAGCTGGTCCCTTCATATTTTCGTCGGCGACCGCGGTGTCGGGAACGATCCGGGCGTAGGGCCCGGGGTCGTCTGCCGAATAGCGCGGTTCCGGCCCGTAGGGTGCTTGATGTCTGCTTTCCTTGTTCTTTACGAACGCCTCCAAGGCCCGCCCGCCCACTGAACCCTCTTCAGAAGAGGAGACAGACGCCGCCGAGCTACTGCTGTTGCCTCCGGCAAAACCACCTGCTCCTGCGATCGCAACCAACGAGCCAGCCCCGCCTGCACTTGCAGTTACAGCGCCCGTCATGATGCCCCCCGGACGCGCTCCGGAGGAACTAGCCAGCGACGACTGGCGGTCCTGCGTGAACACTGCAGCGGCTGGCCTCGAGGAGCTGCTGCTGGTACCGCTGGCCTTGACGGCGGCGGCGGGGACGCGGGCAACCGCGACGGCAGCTGCTTTTTTATTCGTCCTTGTATGGTCCGTCGCGGGCGTGACGGTCCAGGCACTAGGGTTTGCGGGGGCCGTCCCTCGATCCGATGCGAAAGCTTCTTTACTAGGCAGACCAACGTCATGCCCCAGAGCTTCCCGCAGGGAAACACCACCCTCGAAAGACATCCTGTTGGATCCAACGAAGTGTTGTGGGAACGGAGGGATCACCTAAATCAAGATCATGCTAAATTCATCCGGTTCCGCGCGTCGCCTGTACCAGGACGTCTACTCACTATCAGGGCTCAACACTACTCGTATTGAGTCCAGCAAATTCGAAAGCGCACTACGCGAACGCACAGCGCGAATGCTCTGACTGCGCTCGGAGTGCACGGCTCTCGACGTCAGGCGCGAACGGCTTTCTGAGTGGTAAATAGGAGCTGCTCTCACCTTCACGTGAGATCGAGGTCGACGGGGATTTGTATTTTCTTTTTGCTCGCCGTCGTGCTGGTGCTCAACAGCTGCTGTCGCTCTTTGTTTTGTTCTGCAGCTGCTGGAAGAACACGACGGGAAAGGAAGAATATATTTTCAGCTCTTTTTTCTTCGCAAGAGCATCGATAGCGTCCACGGTAATCGTAATCGAATAATACTGTACAAACGGAAACGTAAAGCGTAACCGAAGGGGGCTTTATTGATATTGGCAACTCGCCCCAATTTAGTACTTACATTTTATCATTGTTCATGTTCTTCTTAGAACGGGGTAACAAAAGGCTTCGCGAACTATCGCAATACTTAGCCGCCTGGCCGGGTGGTCAGCCGGCTGCCTATCGCGGGGGGGGCGTGCAATACAGTGTCGTGGTGGCTCATCGTAGTTCGTTTCAAAGGTTTCGCGTTCGGTATAGGATTAGGATATCGCCATCAGTATTTTCATTCTCATTTTTTTACTCGGTAAATCAGTCAATGTCAAATCGCATTCGCAGCACGCACGCAGACGGACACGCAGTAAATTAGTTGTAGTAAATGTTCATCCTGTTGTTCCTGGAAGTGCTTTTGTGGTCCCACAGATCCGGAAGTGAGGCCACGAGGCGTGCCACTGCCAGCTGTGCCTGTGACCTGTCTCTCCTACAGCTGGGATCGATTCGCAATCACATTGTCATTTTGAGATCAGAGAGGTCGTCGCCCTCGTCGTCTTCCCCTCCCTCGCCCGCGTCGTCTTCCGCCTCGTCTCCCTCGGCTTCCTCACCACCACCGCTGCCCCCAACCCCGATCGCAAACGCCGCGCCGACGCCACCCAGCACCACCACCGCGAGCACCACTCCGATTACGATTCCGGTGCTGCTCGAAGCTTCGCCCGTGGTTTCGGCTTCATCCCCCGAGGCCGCAGGGGGAGCCTCCGTGCTTTCATTGTCTTCAGCGCTGCCGTCGCCGTCGCCGTCCCCCCCTCCCGACGATCCTTCCTCCTCGTCTGGTCCTTCGTTCGCGGTCCAAACGCAGCGACTGTTGCAGCCGCCTCCCGCACCGTCGCACAAGAACTTTTACAGGAATGTTGAACCAACTTTCGATACTGTTGCTGGAGGGAGGTTGGTTACAGGCTTTCGGCGAAGTGGAAGCAATAGCAAGTGGTCCAATAAACGCAAAAATTGAATTGACATAAGTACGTACAACACAGATGCAGAATACGACACAGCACACGAAGATAAACAGGCAAAAAACGGTGTTACGCGACGTCGACGCTTCAAAACCGCTACCGCATTTTACTTGCCCTTCCTGCCGCGTGGCTGCCACTTTCTCTGCTCTGCTTTCTCTGCCTCTACTTAGCTCGATAAAGAAGCACAATGGGACTCCAAGACGAAGAACGAGACCTCCGTCCAAGTACAAGACAAATAAACTCGCTACCCCGCGCTCGTCGTCGTGGTGGTGCAAACCCCGCACGCAACCCCCATTAGGCCGTAGGTGGGTCCTCTGATCGCCCGAAAAATAGGTTCATCTGGAACTAGTAAGTTCCTCCCTTAAAGTTTTGTTCCGACGTTCCGCGTTGTTTTCAACTCCTCGACCGTGCACGGCCGGCGCCCGATCGCTGCGCATATACCAAAGATGCCGGCCCAAGCAACGCGATTCGATGAATTTTTGCAACTGTCTTCGGGGGTCATGCAGTCGACTTCGACTCCAGTAGTGGAATTGTAGTACCACGAGCTGTTTTTTTCTCTCCAGGTTCCCCCGCCGTCCTCCACGGCGGTCTGGCCGTCACCACAGCAGCGAACACCGTGCGTTTCGGTTTTGTCGTTCAGCTTCGCCGTTCCGTCGTTCGCGCCGCAGGCGGTCTCGTTGTCAGCAAAGCTGGTCCCGTTGTCGTCGTACGTCTTAGGATCCCCCCGGATCGCGTATGCCTGCGAGGGCGTGCGGCTCGACGTCGCTTTAGCTTTATTTTTTTTTTTTGTAGATCCGAGCTTACTCCCTATAACCTAGCTGAATGTCAACTGAGATGCAAATGTGCAGTCTCAGAGAAATACCAGCAGCACTATCTAGAGAAGTCGGAAAAAAAAATCTTGCTTATAGCTTTATTATAGAAGTTTATTTTATACTTACCTTCACCTTTCTGCTTTCCATTCTGCTCCTGCTGCTCTACTTCGCGGCGGATTCTGCTTTTATTTGTTTCGCTTCTTGACGAGGTGGATGTGGTCAACTTTTTCCGCGTTGATGATGACGTGGCGTCTTGAAGACTGCTGCGCCGCCCTCTTCTAACTGTCGCCTTCCTGATGCTTGCCGCCGGGGGCCCACTCTCGTCGTCATCCCTCCATCCGGGGCGGTCGTCGCCCTGTTCCTCGCCCCCGCCGCCGGTTCCAGACGTGGAAAAGAAACTTTCGGCCTCGATGTCAACCTCGATGCCAACCTGGGGAGAGGTGGGGCCGTGGTCCTTGGCCCTGACCCTTTCGGAGGCCGTGGAGAACGCCGAGACGCCGAAAACAGGAGCCCCTCCCCACGACCACGCGCAGCTCCTGTCACTCGCGACACCACCACCTCCAAGTCCACCGCCGCCAGATGAGGACGAGCCAGCGGCCGCGAGAAAAAAACAGGTAGTGCTGGCGTGACCTCGCTTTCGCGTCTTCATATGTATCCAATCGAGAAAGCGACTTCCACACAAAGGCCCTACCTCGTCGTGGTCCTAGAACAGGAGCATAGTAACTGCTCCAGGAGCGAGGGCGAGCTAACTATGAACAACCTGCCAGACAAATAAGCGCGCCCAGCTGCATACAAAACTACTTCTAACCATTCTTATCATTCCGAACCTTCAACTTCAGCGTCGTGCCTCATCCGTGTCAGCCGCTGCGATATTCATCAATCTTCTGGCGTGTCTATACCTCTCTCGACGAACGACGAAAGCGAACCTCTTACTTTACTTCTTGTTCTACTCGCCGCTTCTCGCTTTCCACCTTCAATGTGGCACCTTGTCGTCCTTAATTTAGTATTCTTCCGATCAGTTTTCGCGCTCAGACGTCGACAATCAATCGAAGAGCACGAGCTGTGTTCCACCACACGCGCTTCCACCTCGGGAACGGGCGGGAATACGTATCACCGCGATGTGACAACTGATAGATTGATTCTTGAAAATCAATGCTGGAAGAAAAAATGACGAAGATCATGAATGTTGATGCGAACAAGACGTTGTAGACAAAAAATAAAAATTGAAATTAAGTAATTCATCGACAGACTCTTTTTCTAGCTCTTCAACGCAATTTTGTCTGTTCTTCATACGTCACGAGGAGATCCGGAATCGCCGACAAAATGAAACCCGGAATCGCCGACGGACAAAAAAAACGCTATTTCCTCGATTTCCATCACTCCTCCAACGTTCGAATTGCCGCTTGGAGGAGGGTCTTTGCATTTTCGAGGTCGTCGTAGTCCAGGCACTGCAGCGCAGTTTTGATGTTCTTCTGGCACTGCGCTTTGCGCTCGAACGAGGACGCTGTCGACACGCGACCACGAGGCTCGGTAGCCAAAGTTTGGGGCACGACCTGGTGCTCCTCCTTCATCTCGGGGCCTGGTTCTTCAGCCACCTCGACAGCAGTTGGTGCGGAGAGATTTTTACCGCCTGGTGTCGTGGTCACTGTTTTTCCGTTCCCCAACAGCACCACTCCAGGTACTATAAGAGAAATCTCAAGCTCATCTTCTGCAGTTGGAGCAGGAGCAGCTGCTACACGACCACCTGTCCCTGCGGCTACGGTAGCTGTAGGCAGCTCGAGCTCGACGTCGTCGCGGTCCCCGTCAATTTTTATATCAGCGCCACCACGAGGACGACCACCGCATTCCTCATCCTCAGAAGCATCTTCAGCTTCACGATCGTCCACGGGATCCGGCGCGATCGGCCGCACTCCCTTCTTCACGCAGTCGTTCAAGTGCGCGGCGCGGAATTTTGCGTACTCGCGCTTCACATCCACGGAACGATCCAGCGCGGCACGGGCCTCAGGATCTGCTGCTCCTGCCTTGGCAGCAACAAGCTCAGCGTCCACCGCCCCGTCAAGCCCTAGGCCAAACTGCTCCAAGACGTCAAAAAACTTCACTGCCTTGAAAAACTTCACCGCGTTGGCGCGGTGCACCTGGGCGTCCGCTGCGGGTATAAGCTCTCCGACGCAGGAGTGGTCGCCAGCTGATCCTCCACCTCCGGTGGAGCTGCATGTCGCCCGGTCGCTTTCGTCGGCTTTTGCGAAGACCTGCAGCGCAAAGTTTCGACAGTATTGGAAGTCCCTCGACCGATGCTCTTGCCCGCCGAGTGGCCACTCGTCTTGCGCGTGCTGCTCCTTCGTCCTTTCCAGCACCGTGAGCAACTCCCGGAGAAAAGTCTCGCACGCCTCTCTCTCAGTCTTGTTCGGAGCGGGTTGTCCTTGTGGTGAACTTTTCAGCTCGCGCAGTTCGCCGAAAAGCCGCTCCACGACGTAGTAGCGGCAGTAAAACCCGACCCGCGGGAGGTTCGCGGCCTCCACCTCCCGCGCGCAGTCAAGGTAGGCCTGATACCGCCGACGCCGAGTCGCGTCCATCCCCCCGGCGCCAGGAGACGGACAACTGCCGCCCGGCAGACCACCCGGAGTAGAGCCGGACATGCTTCTTGTTGAAGCAGACGGAGAGACCCGTGCCTTTCTTGTTTCTTGTTTGGTCTTGGTGGTAGTTTTACGATTAGGTAACCTACCAAATTCAATCTTTAGATTTTTGGTCGGCTCTTCCTCTTGTTGAGCTCGCTCCGCTGCTCAATTCAATCGTAGTGCGTGGGGTAACCACAGTGAGTGAGAAAGGTAATCCAAAAGAAACGAATGAGTATTCAGCTAAATAATCTGAATGAAAACGATAAATGAGGTTGAAGACGAGCAGCAGTAGGTGTTAGTGATGGTGTTTAGCCCACTACTAGAACTAGATGCATCTTCACGCTGTCCTTCATCTGGCAACTTGTTTGAGTTCTTTGACATTGATAATTCATTGGCGATCAGACGAGGCAATTCCAATTGAGGGATCACCAGAGCGAAAGGGGTCCTCCTGGACGATCCGCCTGACAATTCAATTGCTGACATCGAAATAGTCGATCCTTGTCCTGAAGCGGATAGATTTAGATTGATACATCAATCATGCATGCCAACCACGAAACCAGCTCTACAACTTTCCATTGCTCCTGTACTAGAGAAACTTCCACAGGGGCAGAGGAAGGGCGCCGCTTTCGTAGCCCTGCAACTTTGTTCACGCGGAACATGTAGCGTGTAACTGCACGACAAGCTCAAACACAGACACGGCGAAGGTCGCAGCCGCAGGCCGACGACTCGTCAATTAGTCAGTTGCTCCTGCTTGCAGCATGATTTTTCCGATCATTCTGATACTTAGACCAAACATTAACATCTTTATTACCCTTAATACGTGCGCTGCATCCTCCGGTGCGGCAAACGGGGCGCACCATAAAGCACCATCAGTATTGCCGCGCTTCAATTCATCTTCCCGCCGTTGTACCCGAGCCATTCTGCGGAGCGATCTCGAAGATTATTTCGCTCCTCTGGTTCCTTATCTATGGAGTCGGTTGTGAAGAAGTCTGTCACAAGGTTGAGCAGGCTCAGGAGGAGGTTCTCACATCAAGTGGGCGGCCGTGTTTCCTGACGAGCCTCTTGCGGCTGTGCCGGGGCCGGCGCCGGGGCCGGGCCCGCTTGCGTGCCTACTTTCTTAAACCCGAACAACCCACCTCCACAGCCGACATTCACCACTTCAACGTCGCCTCTCTATCGTCGGTCGCACCAAAGATCGACCGTCACCCCTTCGGAACCCAGTAGCCCTTCACGACGTGGTTCGTGGCCACCAGCAGCACCTGCCGCGTCTTCGAGAGGACGTTCACGATTTGCACGTTGACGATGTTCGGGAGCAGCCCGTTGTCGTCGTCCTCGTTCTGTTCGGCCACGTTCGGCACTTTCGCCAGCTCTGGATCCAGGATGCCGTGCCGGTACTGCAACAGCATTTGCCCCGTCTTGCCGGAAAAGCAGTAGATGAAGACCTCGTCCACAATCCACACGTAGTGCTTCGCCGCCACCGCCACTCGTGGCTGGGAGTCCACGTTGCTGCCCACGTTGTGTTCGTGGAACGCGTCGAGGAGGTCCTTGTGCGGCAACTCGAACTTTAGCTTGGGGAGAGAGGGAATCGCCTCGGGCGCGGGGCCGCGCCGCCGCTTCACCCGCCCCCGCCGCTGGTTCTTCGTCGACGTGAACGGACGGGACACTGCTGCGGCGGTGGCGCGGACGGCTGTAGTTTCCGGAGGGTGTTCGTTTTGATGGCGACCCAGCAGACTGATGTTCGGAACTGCAGCAGCCGCAGCTCCTGCGCCACCGCCGGCGGGCGAACCTGCGTCCTCCTCAGGAATAGGCGCGAGGTTGGAGCGCGAGGAGGCACTGGTTTGAAGCTTGGACGAAGCAAGAGTTTCTTTGTTCGATGACGCGGCTACAGAATCGGTGGCGCTCGCTGAGCCCGCATCAACCGCTGCAGTGGTCGGAGCTTGTGGCCCTTCGCCTTCCCCTTCCGTTGGCGCGCCTAGTACGGCATTTGCAGCTCTTGCCTGATTTCGATTCCCCCCGGCTTCGGCAGTATTCGCGGTTCTTTCGTTCCGTTCTTCGCCGCTCTCATTTCCACCTCCGACCTCCTCGTCTGACGAGTCCTCCGCATCGCTTCCGCTTCTTCTTTTCTCCCCGGGCAGCCCAACATTTCCCGCAATAAAGTCCCCCGCCGCACCGGCCGCGGTGAAGTAGCTCAGCTCTTCTTCCTCGTCTGTGTCCGGATCGGACACCCCCTCCACTAGGAGTTTGTGACTCCGCGTTCCCAACGGCGGTAGCGCCGTGAACTGGAGCGGCGCCGAGGCTTTCGACGCCAGTCTGCTCGCGTTGTCCCCCTGGAGACCACCCGCACGGGAGGACCCCTCGGAGCCGCGCGTGGCGGGCCTCGTCGCGGTGGTCAGCGCCCCGGTGATCCCGCCGGTCACGGCTCCACCAACCGACGTGACGCCCTGCGCGGCGGACGAAACGCCCTGTGCAACCGCTGTCACGGGCGAAGTGATCGTGTTCATCATCGACCCGAAGAATCCGCTGCCGCGCCGGTTCGTCGGCGTGGACGCCGGCGATCCTGCTTTCGCGGATCCGGCCCCGCCTCCCGATGTCGGCGCCGGGGGCAGGAGCGGCGACAGCGCTAGTTTGGCCGGGCTGTGTGCCGTCTTCCGGCCACCCGACGTGGAGAAGGCGGCGTCTTGCTTTCTGGCGGGCGGGAGCTCCGTCTCGGCCGAGAAGACGAAGCAGCGAAACACGTTCTTCTTGATGCGGTAGAGACACGCGGCGGTCTTGCCGAAGAACGCGAAGTCCACCACTTGTGACCGTGAGGACGACGAGGACGGTGCTGCTGCGGTGGAAGTGCTCAGAATGTCTTCCGTTGCAGTTGTCTTCTTTCCGTACCCCGGGAAGGTGTGGAGCAGTGGCACTTTTACCCCGTACAGGTGCTCCTCGACGCAGTCCCCCAGCGGCTGCTCGACTAATCTATCCCCAGCTTGTTCCGCGTCGTTTCGTGTTCTCCCAGGTCTGTGTCGGTCTTCGTCGTCGTCAGAGGAGTTGTTCCCCCCGTCTCCGCCTCCGCTTACATCGAAATTCACGGACTTCTTGCGGTCCCCGCGCCCGCCGCCGCCGAAATTATGGGCATGATCCTCCCCCGCAGCCTTGTCCCCGAGGACTGCGATGCGGCGTTTCGAGAAAGAGCTGGCCGAAACACGATACACAGCGTTGTTCGCGCCGGGGAAGTACAAATGGTCCTGCTCAAAGTAAAACGGATACAAGAAGTGCTCGTTTACGATCTCGTCGTCGTCGTTGGTTTCGTCGGGGGCAAAGTTCACGTGTAGGTTGGGGGGTTGGCTTTCGTTCTTGGATGCGTTCGCAGGTGCAGCCGTGTGGGCACCGCGATGGAAGTCTCTTTCGTCGTCGGTGCCAGACTCACTGACGCTAGTCTTCGGGAGGTTGAGCACGTAGTCCTCGAGGTTCAACCGCCACGCAGCGAGAGGCCGAAAACTGCCGAAGCCAGTGCGCTGCTTCTCGGAATACTGCCACACGCAGACGAGGTCGCGCCCATCGAGGGACCACGTGAGGGAATCCGTCTGGGTGCATCCGAGCACGCGGATGGCGGAGTCGTGGCGCTCGAAGTACTCCTTCGGGATCGGGTGCCACGTGTCCTGGGGTGATAAAGTGCATCGAATTCGATCGGCCTGGGGTTCGGGCGGCCGCTGCGCTGGTAACTCATTAAACTAAAACCCGGCGCGGAAGGAAAGGAAAGCAGAAGGAGTCGCCTGGCCCTGGTCTGAAATATGAAGACCCTGGCGAACGTGGGGGGCCCGCTTTCTCTCTCAAGTTTTCGAAGATATCGCGACCCGCTGGCCCTCCAGGGTGGAGGCCGTGAAAGCCTTCCGCACGGACCCCGCCACGGCCACGCACGAGCACAGGCGGCCACTGCCTTCGGTCCCAGTGGGCGACGCGAGGCGCAAGAAAAAGGCCGCGCGCCGCCGCCACCGGCGGGAAGGACCACGCCACCGACGAGAAGTGCTGAGGTTGACCTTCGCGAGAAAGTCAGGAAGGCCTGGAAGGCTTGCTGGGCGCTGCGTTCCAGGCAAAGTGGCATCGGGGGCATCACCAACGCGCGACGCGGTGGGTTGATTCGGATCATGATCCGCAGCATACTGCTCCACGGATTGCAGGCCAAGTTTGCGGGGGACAACCAAGAAAATCGCAAGCCCTGCCCGAAGCCGCAACCAAGGACCACGCCGCCGACGAGAGCCAAGGCATCAGCCGGCTGGGCCTGACGCTGCAAGTGTTTGGCTCGCTTGAAGAACTTCCCGGAAGGTGCTGCGCGAAACTTTGCCGGGGGGTGCTAACTTCCCGGAAGGTGCTGCGCGAAACTTTGCCGGGGGGTGCTGGGCGCATCGATCCCCTCCGCCGCGGAGACAAGCAAGCAGCGCCACGCGTGAAGCGCGCGGGGAGGCGGGGGCGCGTAAGGAGTCGCGGGGTTCGACTTCGGCTGCGCAACATTTGAGAAGCCTGGCCCTGGCTGCGGCGGGTTTGCGCATCGAGTGGCGCACTCGGACGACGCCGCGGGCCACTTCCTCGGCGAATACTGGCGGGGTACGCCGCACGGCCCACGCGCTGCGGATTTTATTTTTGGAAAGGCTCGCGGTCACTCCGGAACATGTCGCGCGCCGTGTCGCGAGCCGTGTCATGAACCCCCTCAACCGCCCCGCTGTCTCAGCTCTCACGAACCCCCTCAGCCGTAGCAGTCCGCCAGTTTTTTCGTGCTACAGACTCGAGGCCGTTTCCAGAAAGGGGCAGCGTCTTGGAATGGCGGGCGACCTCGCTAAGTATCGGCGTAACGGGCACAGCAGCGAAATCGCACCGGCGAAGCTGGGGGCGCGTGATGTCGGGGGCGCAGAGTTTAGAGGGACGAAGAGGGCAACAAGGCGAATGCTTTCCCTGGCGAGGCCGAAAGTGGGGGGCCCCCGCCTCTCGCAAGTCCAAGTGGTCGAAGATATCGCGACCAGCTCGCTGCAGCCGGCGGGCCCTCCACGGTGGAAGCCGCGCACGCCTTTCACACAGTTCGCGCCACAGGCACAGCCGCGCACGACCATGGCCGCGCCAGAGGGTAAGGATGGCCATCAGTGCGGCCATCAACTCACTGGGCCTGATGCTACACGCAACGAATTGGCCCGACCGCTTGAAGAACTTCCCCGGAGGTGCTGCGGCCGAGCAGCTTCGCCGCGGTCTGGCGAAGACAAGGAGAACGGTAGCGCTAGCAATGGCGACAAAAGCGCGCCTTGAGATCCACAGTCGTACGATCGGCACCGCGATGCTGTTTTCTCCCCTCTCGTCCGTCGCTAAGGGAAGGGGAAAAGAAAAGACCGCGCCAGGTGGCGCGCACTCGGCTACTCGCTCGCCAGGCCGGTGCTGAGACCTCCATCGTCACGGAAGCTCTCAACGTATGGGAGGTCGGTGCCTACTCCCTCGCTTGCCCGCCTCGAACTGCGCCTCTTTCCAGCCGGTTGCGGTTCGCTGTTAAGTTGGAAGCTGAAGCGGGCTCCTTCGCAAGCGACCGCTCCGCACTGTTCAGCCTTGCGGATCACGAAATCGCGTCGGGTGCAGAAGAGCGCGTCGCTTCCCCCTGCTGAATCGTCAGCAGAGGGACGACTGGCTCGGGAAGTTCATGACGTGCAAGAACGCGACGACGCATGGGGACGCTGTGCAGATTTGTGGCGAAGTGCTGATGGACACCCAAGAGCTGAACATCGAACGCCCTGCAACAACGTTTCTCCAGCGCTGGACGAGATGGGTGGAGCTGGACTCTGAGTCCCGCTGGAAAGAAGCGCAGCGCAAGCAGGAGCGCCTGCACGCGAAAAAGAAGGAGATGACGAAGCTACGTGAACAACAGCAGAAGGAAACCGCGGAGGAAGTTGAAAGGCTCTCCCAGCTCCGCCACTCTAAAACGTGCTGCATTCCGCCGATGCGTCATCCCTTGGACGCAGCCTCAAAACAGTCAGCGCTTCCTTGAGGGATGCGCTGAAGTCGCAGGGCTCCGCCGATGTTTCGACCGAGCTGAAGGGAGACGCTACGCCTGAGACTGTTGCGCTCCCCGGGGCTTATGGAGCTCCAGGCGCTTCAGTCGCGGACGTGATGCGAATGGACGCGCCCACCTACGCGCTTGGTGCAAATGTGGTAAGCGTCCGGCAAGGAGAAGAATCCTGCGTCTCCATGCCTGTTTTTGCGCAGGCAATTTCCCGGGCGGCCGCGGCGGGGAGAAAAACCCGTCGCGCTGCTGGATCGCTGCCTCGCCGCGGTTCTAGACGAGAGCGGAACCGATGCCCCCGCCAAGAGTCAAGGCGCTAACTCCGTGACCATCTTCATCGGGGGGGTGCGGCGCTTCGTGAAGTTTTCCGACCCCAAACACGCTGCAGCGCGCATCTTGATGAAAGTTGAGGGAACAGCACTGCGATCAGGACACATGTTAGACATTGCGGCCAGCGTGAACCTTGTGCAGAGTCCGCGCTCGGTGTGTAAGCAACTCACTGGCACAGAGTCCGATAGCTCGCATTTGCTTGATTTCTGCACGCGGACGCCCTTCGCACTCACGCAGCTGCAGAATGTCAACGCGCTGAATTCCGCGACCAACCTCCTCGCGGTATAGTTGCGACGACATTCACGAGGGAGCGAATGCGCTACAACTCGAGTCACACGGTGACGGGAGTCCGTAGCCCTACGGCCTTGATGTAGCGAGACACACCCTGGAGGTCGCTGGCGAAAACAAGGCACGCGCGAAGATCTAGCCAGATGATCGCGAGGCGCAAGCTGTGCTGCATACTCAGGACGAAGCCGGAGCACTGCGGCGCATCTTCACGATCTCCAACTCTTCGGCCGGCGCCAAGGAGGAGAGCGACTACATGCAAAGCCTGACACGAGCTAGGTATACGATGGTGGCGGGTTACAACGATGATGACCCGGCCCCCAAGATGGCCGGTTTCCGCGAAATGAGGAAGACTTGCGATGGGCGCGGTAGCACCGTGCTGACGGCGCCGATCTTGGCAGCTCCATGCTGATTGGTTCGGCTCATGTCCCGACTGCACTACTTCGCGCTTTCGGGTCCCACCAAACCTGCGCGCGCGCGTCCGGCAGTTTCCGCCTTGGGCGGTGTCTCCTTGAAGATGACGCTGGCCGTATGCGTATGCAAAGAGCTACGATCGCCTCAGCTTGCGGCCCGGACAGTACACTCGAAGACTGTGCCCGTTACCGCTACGGCGAAAGAGCCAGCCGCAATATGGCCAACCTCGAACGCATTGACAGGAAGAAGCTGCTGGGCTGGGTCTTCGCCAGCTTCGCCATGAAAATCGTGGGAGCCTCGATCTCCCAGCACGACTGGGCGCAAGGCCGTCCGTTTCAGGCTATGGCGGCGACGAGTGGAAAGATCGCGGGCCCCGTCCTTGTGACGCTCTTCGCGTATTTTTTCGAAGGGGTCTCCCTGTGCCGGGCGGTGATCATCGCAATCCCTTTTGCAGCTTGCCGCGCAGGAGGAGGGCCACAACCTGGCCAAGGAGGTAACTTACTATCCAGAAGTCGCGGCGAAGGGTTCGCACGTCACCGGTCATCGAAGGCGGGCGCAGTGTGTGCCTTCGACTCACCCTCAAAGGAGGGCGCACGGCACAGCATGGAGCTGCAGAAAACGGCGCTGAGTCGAAGCTTGCGGCGAAGCTGGAGGAGACTGGAGACAAGCAGGCTGAAGCAAAAATTTTTGACAGAGCGCAACTCGAAAAGGATGGACCTGCAGGCGGGCGCGGTGACGTGGGCCCAGGTTGAGCCGCTGACCGAAGGGCGGGAGTCTGAACCCATCCCGGCGCTGAGGTTCAGGCAGTCGCCTCGCTGTTGTTCGACTTTGTGCACAGCGATAAGCGCGCGCGAGTTACGCTCCTGACTGAGTTCATTGCTGCGGTGCTTCTTGTGTAGTGTTCTTTGCTGGCGAGGTGCTGACTTTTTTCGCTCTGATAGCCATGCCCGACGTCAACTACATGACGACGCCGGAAACCCGTGGGACGCCCTGCATCTTCTTCGTGCTCCAAGTTGCCTTGGTGATGTACTCCAAGGAGGGTCTGCTTGTTTGGCGTGCAATCAGTGCAGCAGGGTGGGCTCCATATTGGAGAGCATGAGCTTTGCCCTAGGCGTCGAAAGCACGAACACGCTGGCGGAGATAGTGGGCCCTGTTTGCTATGCTGTCTTGGTCGACTACGAGGACACTGTCTTGCTTTCAAAACAAGCAGCGCTGCAGTTGATCTTCACCGGAGACGCATGGACTTTGTGGAGGACGTGCCTCGGCGTAATGGTAATCGCAAGGCCTATCGGCGTCGCGCTCGCTGTTGTCTTGGCTTTCTTCTGGGGTCCCCTCTCTGAGGCGCCGGAGATGCTGGCTGCGCCTTATGTCTACCCGCGGGATCGCTACCATGGCAAAACCACTGTCAGAGCAACAGTGCGCGGGCTGACGCTGTGCAGTTTGTTCGGCGCGATGCTCTTCTCGCAACCGCCGCAGGCGATCATGATTGGCGTCGCATGCCTTTTCGGCGCCGCCAGTCTAATGCAGTTCTTTGGCGAGAAGAAGATCCGGGCCGCCAGCTTCACCAAAGAGGAAGCCGAATGCGCAGACGATGCGAAGCAGGTGCTTCCGGTCGGCGGCGCAAGAAAGACCCTGACCAGGATCAAGGACATGCTCACGCAGAAATCCTCCCCAGCTCACCCCTGGCAAGCGCAAGACGTTGAGCATTTCGCTACCACAGGCCTCCCGTCGTCCCGAGTCGAGGGCACTCTGCTCAGCGAACTGGCCACGCGCAGCCCCCGCCTCCCTGCGCGAGGTACGGGCATGCTACTCGACGCGGCACGCGGCGCACTTCGCCGGAAATCCTGCACCACGGACCAAGCCCACAAACAAGCGGGCGGCCCGCCCTGGTGCGTAATCAGCTTCCACAACGTGGCAGCGGGTCGCGCTGCTTTCAATATAACAGAATAGCCCGCAGGCGCAGATCGACTGGGCGAAGAGCGTGCGCCCCCAAGGCGTCGACTGGGACAAGGGCGAGGCCTTGCAGTGGTCCGCTGCCGCGACGGTCCTCGCAGTCGGTCCGCCCGCCTCGTTCACGTTCGCGAATCTGCTCCGGATGGTCCAGCATCCACGCGCGGGGTTTCTGGCGTCATGCGTCGACTCGTGGCAGGGCAATGCTTGAGGGGTACACACGTGGGGCCCTACATCGTGACAAGAGATAGCGTCGCCATGAGCTGCAGCGAAGTGCCCCGGGTGGGACTGCGCAAGAGCATCGGCCTGGCAATCGCAACGCCGAACCTCTCCGACAAGTCTGACGATTTGGGAGGGGATCTGAAGGAGTGCGCATCTTGCCCCCGCTTGCCCGAAGGCGAAGCCGATGGAGTGTCCGCGCAGAGTTTAGGAGTATTGTTCCTGGTTGCGTCGGAGCTTGAAGCTTTCAGCGACACCAATTGGGCCCGCCACAGTGGCGCCGTCAAGCTCCGCAACTTCGCAACTACGAAGAGCGAAGCGCTGCGGAGGAAGCTGACTAACTTCTGCAAGCTCCGAATCGACAGCGGCACGCAGGGAGGTGCAGAAGGTGGGCCAGATGCCGACGGCACTGCCTTGACCAACCTACCCGCAAGCCATGGCTCGGGAGATCATGCAAGAAGCGGGGCAAGTGGCTCCCACGGACTAGGTCGACCGCCCGGCTGCGCAGGGCCATACCTGTAGCGCCCCCGCTGCTCTGTCATCGGCGGGGGGCCCGAAATCGGTGAAGAGAAGCCGCAAAGGCCGCCGATGGATATCGAATGACAATACGCAGCACGAGGATGAGACTCGTTCTACTAGGAAGAGCACCGAAGAAGCTGCGGCAGTTGGAAACAGCTCGCGGCCCGTTGCTAGAGTCCCTCTGCTTCTCCACGTACGACGGACGGCCAGCGTTCCCCAGGCGAAGCGAACACGCGCGGCAGCGGCCCGCTTTGGACGCTGACAACCCCAGCGACGGGGTGAACGGCGGCAGGAGAAGCGGCGGCACCAGTCGAAAACGACACGAGTGGCACGCCGTTGAAATTTATGGAGCGCGTCGGCAAAGGTACGCGCGTAGTAGGCTGGCCAGGGGCTGCGGCGCGTTAGGTGTTCGCTTAAAGTCATCGCGCAGCTGACTGTCTCACAACATGCCGGCGCGTCATGCATTTGCGTGCTAAATGAAAGCCATGCAGGCGCACACGCTGGGCCGCGGGGCGCAAGCGATGGAAAAGCAGCGCACCCTGCGCCAGTTTGTTGCAAAACGTACGGCCTCAGCGCGACCCACTGGCGAACCTTTACCAAGTGCGCAACACCAGCAACAGCCCAGAAACAGTTAGGGCCTGGGTGACGAAAGCGATCGAGCGGATGAAACAGGGGCGACAGCGACGAAAAGCCGAAGCGCCGACAACGTGGGACGCAGCCGCGCAGCAAATGAATCCAACAGCACCACTCACAAGAAAGCGGAGGCGGCGGAAGCACGGGGCCCGGCTGTCTATCCGACTGGGGCCCGTCTGCCAAGCTCGGCCATGCTCATGCTCAGAAACTGGGCCCACGCTGGGGCGCCCTGCTTCACTTCTGCGCGCAGCCTCCGCGGGAGGGACATGCGCGAAGTGGCCACGGCATGCCTGCGGGGCATTTATCAGCACACAGCAGACAGAGCAATCGATCAACGGCTGGCGCCCCCACGGGCCCAGCGCTCGCGAGCGCCACGCGCGCGGGAAAAACCTGAAACGATAACGAAACGCCAGCCGCAAACGGGAAGCAAGATGGCGAACGCCCCCGGGGGCGGGGACTTGGCTGCACCACAGACAGGAGAAAACTGAAACGAAACGAAACGCCACCAGCCGCGCGCGATGCCGCTGACCAGTGGCGACACAATCACGACGGGCCCGGCCAAATCAATCCCCATCCCCATCGGGTGCCGAAAGTGCTGCACACTTGGGGCGCAGAGGCCTCCAGCTACTTCATCAACATGCGCGAAAACCTGCAGCACGAAGCCAAGCGCTGCCAGAGGCTGCGGAAGAGTCGGGCGGGGCGGAACTGGGTGCAGGGGATGCGGCCAGAAGGGGGGGCACCAATGGCAGACGCAAGACCTGGGTGGCGCACTGGTTGCTTTGCAATGGATCGCAGAACGGGAAAGCCCCTAGCAGCTTGCTGGGCTTTGCTCGGCCCGCTCGACGCAGCCAGTCGCACGCAACTCGAGGCACTTTCCACCCTCGACACCGCGGAGGAGCGTGCTGCGGGCCGCCGCCATCCACTTGCGCCATTGAATGCCACGCGCCATCTATCCGCAAACACTTCGCCGAAGACGGTGAAGGGGCTTTGCGCTTCTGCGCCAACGCCATCGCCTTCCCCGTGCCAGTGCTCGCGTGCACCCCCTGCTGTTGAACTGCTACGCGGCGGCGCAAGCCCTCCCAAGCCATGAGGATACGACGGCGAAGGAAGCGCGGGCAAAAGCCGCGGCGCCCTTGCGAGTAAAAAACATCTCCACCAACTCGCGAACAAACACAGAGGCGGCCGCGCGATGCTAGCAAAAAAGCGCACCTGCTCCGCTTCGTAGTCTTTTTCCTTTTTCCTTTCTCCCCCAAAGTTTCCCCGCGGCACGTCCCAGAACCGTGGTAGCCTCTCGATCCCCGGAGTGCCGAAGTCCACCGCCCCTGGTAGAACTTGCACGGCCTTTCCTCCCATGTTCAGCTTCACCAGACTCCCGTCTGCCAACCCCACCAACGCCGTTTCGTTCGTCCCCAGTAAGCTCATATCGCCCTGAAAAAATGTCGCCTTCCTCGGCCACAGGTTCTCTTCCGCGTATTCTTCCTGTCCGTTTCGTCGAAAGTGGATGCTCGCGTCGATCGCTAACGCTTTGTGCATGGAGTGGACGTAGCCGGTCTGCGAACCAGCAGCCGACGAGGGGACGGGGGCATTTGCTGCGAAGCCCTCTGGCTGGAAGAACGTGCTCGTGCACAGGATCGCCATACCCGTCTCCCCTTCGAGGCAGATCACAGTGGAGCCGTCGGCGGAGAGTTGCGGAGAGTGCCACTTCTTCTCCGAAACCGATTCCCGCAGAAGCACAAACTTCGGCTCAAAGAAGTCGCTCCAGTCAACGTTCGCGCCCATGGGGTCGGATTTCTTTTTGCTCTTCTTCTTCGCATTCGCCTGCGCAAGAACACTCGGCACGGCATTCCCGACTGCGGCTCCACCTGCGCGCGCCCTTAGATCATTCACGTTTCCGTTTTTCGAGTCGCCGCGATTCATTTCGCCGCCCCCGCTTCCATCAGCTTCTTCTCCATCCGCCGTCCCCTCGACTCCCGTTCCCCCACCGCCGCCGCTGCCGCCTGCCACGACTGGCGCCGGCAGCTTCTGGGGTAGCCGCAGCACGTAGAGGAAGTTGTCCCCTAGATAGCCCTTTTCGGTACAGAGTACGAGCACTAGCCCCAGACTCCTCGTGTAACGGACCGCTACGTGCGCGATGAAGCCGCTGATGCGGCCCTTGTTGGCGTCTGCATCGACCCCGTTCGTGTACGTCGAGCGCAGGTTGCGGTCCAGCGAACAGAACTCAGAGATGGCCTCCTTCGTCTTCGGATCCCGGTCCCGAAGGAACTTCCTCCGTTCCTCGACCCAGCTGCCGTGCTTGCGCGGGTCGAATGTGTGCGGCCGCGGCCGCCGGGAATTCGGGGACATGGGCTCGGCTCCGAGTCCGTGTCCGACGCTAGCGGCTACCATGGGCGGCTGCGCTCCTACGTCTCCGACCGCTGCCCGCGTCGCGTTCTCGGCCTGCCTCGCGGCAAACTGGTTCTGCAGTCTCGCGGGCGAGTTCGTCAGACTCGTGTTCCCCGAGGTGGGACTTGTCCCCAGGCTCGCCACGTCCGGAGCCGTCACGTTCGAAGTGGCGGCCGCGAGATTTTCGGCGCCGAGCTGGAACGAGGTGGTGCCCATTCCCCCCGCATGGTAGAAATCGACCAGCCCCGGGTCGTTCGCGAAATTCAGGTTGGAGGCGGGCCCGGCGTCGTTCGCGGACGACGCTTGCAGGAGCGCGGCCTTCTTCGCGCTGTACCTGTTCTTGCTGTTGAGCACGCGGTAGAAGGGCGCGTCGGCAACTTTCAAAGGGATCACGTCGACCTCCTCCTCGAAGCTCGTGGCGGAAGCGGTGTCGTCGTCTTTCGAAGTTGCCACCTTCTCGTCTGCTCCACCTCCGCCTCCCTCTCCAGCTGCAGCGCCATCTTCTGCTCTTGAGCTGCCGTCCGCGACCTCCACGCCTTCCTTGCTTCCTGCCCGCGTTAGCATCCGCGTCTTCCTTCTGTCGAGGTCCAGCGGCGCGCTCGGCCTGAACTTCCGCTTTGTCATGTCAAAGCCCATTTGCGACAGCACAGAGACGCACTGCTCGAACTTAGAGAGGTCCGCCGGCGGCTTCTCTATCCAGTTTTCGGCTTGATGCAGCGCGCCAGCAGCGTTCGGGTTCAGCGCCGCGGTCACGATGCAGTAGTCGGCGAGGGTCTGCATCTCCTCGTTGAACTGCGCCATTTCTTGCGCGAGCTGCCACATCTCTCGCGCCGCGCAGTCCCGAATCCATGTCCCGATTATGGGAATGGCCTCCGCCTCCAGTTCCGTTTCGGTGAGCTTCACTACCCCTTCGTCGGGTGAAGAAAGTAAACCTTTACCGCCGGCGCCGCGGGGGGAGTTGGCGTTCCCGCTCGCCTGCTCGAGTTTCTTGATGTGGAGCTTGCGCTTGTCCTCGATCTCCGCTTGGGTGAGCGTTTTCTTCAGCGACTCGGCAATCACACTGGGGAGGATGAGTCGGTCGATCAAATCCTCGACGAAGGGAATCACCTTCTGCTCGTCGGTAGTGGGGAGAGGGGTTGGGTGTGGGGGTTTGGCTTTCGCGAACGAGGTAGGCGAGCCCTTGTGGGCCGCTGCGGTAGGCGAGGTAGCGGAAGATGACGCAGAACTTCGCGCACCTCCAGGAGGATTCGTAGCAGCTTTCGCCTTCGCCCCCTTGCTTGTCGGCGTAGTTGCGGGCTTCGCGGGGGTTTTCGGCGCGGCGGCCCTCTCCCCAGCTACTGCCGGACCGGAGGAGCTGCCAGAAGAGCTTGACGCCGACGACGGTTTTGGGGCCGCCTTACTCTTCCCCACCTTGGGCGTTGTCGGTGCCTGCTTCGCTGACTTCGGCGAGGCGCTCTTATTTGCCGCGTTTGCACCGCCAGATTTGACCTTCCCCGCACCGGAGCCGCCCGGCCGATCTGCTGCCGGAGAAGATGAGCCCAGCAGTCGTGGCGAAGATAATCCACCACCCTCAGCCCGCTTTGGCGTCAGCGTCGCGCCAAGAGCATCGTCTGCCCCAGGCCCAGCCTCAGCGGCGTCCATGCCAAGCCCGAGTCCAAGACCTAGGTCCTCGGGGTCATCTCGTTTCACACCAGCACGGTCTGCTCCGCCGCCGAATCCTAACCCGTCAGCGAAATCTAAATCTTCATCTGGCGCAGGCGCGGGCATTAGTCCCGCTCGCACGCCATAGATGTCGTCGTCGCAACTCTTCGCTTCGAACACCTGCAGCCTCCTACGCGGCTGCTTCACCACTTCCTTCCATCGCTCCCTGTCAAACTCCTTCAACTCCTTGTTCAACGGCTTCGCAAGATTCAGCAGCGCCGTCCTCGCTTCTTTTGCGGCATCGTCCAGTTGTGGCGATGTCATCATCATGGCGGAGTCGGCGAGGAGTTGGTCGAGGTCGTCCGTCAGTGCAGTAGCCGCATCGATTGGCGCTGTCTTCGCGAGAGCGTCAGCCGAGATACTTTCAATCAACTGCTCCTCGTCGGAATCGAGAAAGTGTTCTTCGCGCGAAGGACGCGCAGTTTCAGCGGACGACGAAGTCTTTTTCTTCCTGACCGCAGCCCCAGGGCCAGCGGCCACGGCGCTTGCGCTACTACTCTTCGCCTTCGTTTTTTCCGCTTCGAGAAGCTTCTTCAGCTTCTCCTGCAGTTGTGCTTTTTCTTTGGTGCGTTTCGCTGTCCGCGGTGACGGAGGGGGACTGCCTCTCGGGCTGGCTTTGCTGCCGCGCGGACTCTTCTTTGCTGAGGCTGCACTGCCGCTTGCCGTCGCGGAGGTGGCACCACCTTCACCAGCAGCAGCAGCTTCCACCGTGCTGGGCCTATCTGTTGCAGCCTTTGGCTTCGCCTTCGCCGGCGACGACAACGACGCTGAGGAGCCGCTCTTCGCCGCAGCCTTCGCTTTACTACTCTTCGGCTTTGCAGGGGCTGGACTGCCTGATGGTGTGTTGCTCGCTGAAGCTTTCGCTTTGCCGGCCGGGCTCGAGACGCCGCTGGCCCCCTGAGCTTTGGCTTTAGGTTTCATAGGCGGCGCAGAGGACGACGCCTTGGGCTTCCCTGATGTGGCTGCTCCTGCTCCTGCTACGGGTGCGCTCCCGCTCGCCGTCGCGGCGGCTTCAGGATCCTTTGCTGCTCCTGCTGCTTTCGACGGGACCGAAGGTGATTTGCCGCTCTTGTTTCCCTCCGCTTGACGAGCTGCACTGGGTGACGAACCTGCATCCGGATGGTTGGCCTTGCGCTTTTCGAGGCTAATTTCGCGCAGCAGGTTTCGACGCTCTTCCGTGCTGTTGGTGCGGAGCGCATCTCGAATCTGGGCGAGAATTTCTTCGTGCTCCTCGCGCGCAAATTTCTTCACGTGGTCAACGAGGATCTGCACCTCCGCGTCGGTGACTGTTTTCAGTCAGAAGAGTGTAAAGTTTTTTTTCAGTTTCTCCAGATTGAATTCCTATGCAAAAAGACCTTAGAAATTGTACTGTCCTTGCACGCCTCCACAAGCGCGCCCCCGCTGCTTCGTGTCCCCCGCGGCCTCCTCCTGGACACCGGGGAGGAACCTGAGGATCCAGCCCCTCCACTCACAGCAGCTTGTGCCGCGTCGTCGCCAAAGTCCTGCCACAGAATGTCCTCGCACTGTTTCTTGAGCAGGTCGTACTTCGCTTTTTTGGTGTCGCGGAGCTTCCGGCTCGCGTTCAGGTCGTGGCCAACCTTCTCTTCGAACTCCAGGAGCGATTCGAGATCCGACAACGCAGACTCGACCTTCTCCTCCGCACGCCGAAGACGGTCACTCATCTTGTTTGGAGGAGCTGCAGGCGCTTACCGTTACCGATACGGATACATATACGGAACTGAATTTGAGTGGGGGCGCAGATGTTAGAAAGTGTAGAAGTACCTGCTATTTTCTTATTGTGTTTTATTCGTCAAGATCTACGCCGCTCGTCAGGAGATAAAGAGAGCACATCATGCGTTTGACGCTCTTTCTTTACCGGTCTCTTACGTATTCCAGACCTTAAGCTTACTTTAGAGCCTAAGTAGATAAGGCATCTTCGACTTCGATCGCTCTTCTTATTACCAAGTGCGCTCGTCCACGTCCCCTCCAGCCATTTTTCTTTTTACGATTCTCCAATTTGTGGCCTGATTTTAGGTGTGTGCGCGCCTACCCCGAACAAGCTCGAGAAGGCATTCATTGAGGTGAGCCGCAACTAGGTGCGATATAGCAGTCGGGAGTTGTTGCGCTCGCGGTACAATGTTGGAAGAAGAAACGGGGGCTGCGCGTGTTTCAAAGTAAGAGAACCGTCGATCGTGCTGGTCGTCGAAGATGCTGAAATCTAAATCTTCATCTTCATGTATTGATCATATCGAAGTTACTCTTACTTTGCGTCTAAGCTCTATCATGGCGCGTAGGGTGCGGCTCGCCTGAAGCTAAGACGCATCTTCAAGCCTGCTCATCCCGTCGTGCCAACATCTGACACAGCGTGGACCGCGCACCAAGAAGAAAGAGAGCAGCGCGCATCGAAGATCGTGCGATGCCGCGGCGGAGTCGGTCGGAGGAAGTAGCAGTGGGACTTCTTATTTAACGGCGGCAGCTGCACAAGAGCCACCGCTTCCGCCTGACTCCGCCGCGGCAGAGGCGGCCGTCGCGCAGGCTGTGCATGCCTCCCACAGCAGCAAGGCCCACTGATCGACAGTGACCAGTCCCCTCACCGGCTTGGGCGGGAGTGGTTCTTTTACTGATGCGGTGCGCAGGATCAATACCGATCCCACGTAATTGCTCTGCTCTCTTCTTTTCATCGCTTCGTCGTAGACGTGCTTCTCCTTCGAGTAGACCTCGTTTACAGCCTGCAGGATGTAAGCACGGAGGTCGTGCAACGGATGCTGAGGATTCACGTTGACGGGAGCCGACGTCGCACTTCCACTTGTCGCGTGGTGGTCTCGATGCTCCGTCGTATCCGAAGATGCTGCTGCTGCACTCGTGGTCGGGTCCATCATCATCGCCACTGCGCTGCCAGTGCCACTGGTTTGTTTTGTGGGCTCTTCTATCTCTTCCCCGCTACAGCTGCCGTCTGACGGCACCCCCGTGGCTGCTTCGAGAATGTCGTCCACGGAGCGCTTTTCTTCAGATGAAGTAGGAGCCGTGAACGACATTCTGGAAGCCCCGCCGTCTGCATCTTCAGTGTTGAGTGAAAGAACAAAGTACCCCCTCGCCTCTTTCCAGAAGGTCAGCATGGCCAGGGTCGCGTGGATCGCCCGCGAGAAAACCGGGAACGGCAGCGTCGCTTCCACCGGCAGCTGTGGTCCGCAGGAACCCCCCGCCCCGTTCGGGTTTAGGTAGCCCGAAAACACCTTCTCTTTCAGCGCGGGCGGCACGTGATAGAGCAGCAGGTTCAAAAACACTCTCGCGTCCGAGCGCTCCACCTCGTTGGTGACCGGTTCACGCATGCGCGTGTAGGCCTCGTACGCGAACTCCTGCTGCTTGCAGCGAGCAACTGAGTTCATTTCCCCCGCCGACACAACCGCCGCACAACTGAGAAAGCACCGGTACGCCTCGCAGATGCCGCCGCCGTTGTTGGATTTCATCGTCGTGGCAAACTTGAAGAAGAGGCCGAGGAAGAGGATCGGATTCGCCGGGCGAGATTCGAGCAGCCACTGCAGCGCCTCCTTCAGGAGGTTCGGGAGGACGCTGGAAGTATGTTGGAGGCCAAATGCATGTTCTGACAAGGTGGCGTTCGTTCCACCCGCGGAAGATGACGACGCGCCGCCGCCGGATCCGGATGCCGCTGAGTGCGTCGATGCTGCAGACGCCGCGTGGTGATGGTCAGCAGCTTGGTGCTGAAGAGACGAAGAGGGGTGCGTTTCGACCATCCTGGGTTGGCACTTCAGGCTCAGGGTGGCCCAGTGCTAGGAAGAATTTTCATCACGCGGCTGCTGTTGTAGAAGCCACAATACGCGTCGTGCTGCAACGATGGATAGCTCGTCTCGTCACAATACGAATACCTTTATCTCGCTGCGCCGGCGAAGTTCATGATGTATGCTGATTTCAAAAAAATGAGGGCACGCACTTACGCAAGAGCAAGACACAAAACTTCTGGCTAGGACGGTAAGCACCTCCATTTTCGATCATGCGTCCTCTGGCTTGGGGTGCGCACTGACTTGTTGTATGCAGAACGCCATAAAAAAAAATCAATGTTTCGTCATGGATGAGAGTCAGAGATGAAATTCATATAGAACACCGGCGTTTTTGTCTTTCGCCATGGTCGAGAGGTTTGTTCGTGCGGGGAATCTGTAAAAATGTGCTGCATGCCCATGCGTCTCCGCCTGCAGTCGCCGCCTTCGAGGCTACTTTCAACAGCGTTTATTTGATCCGGTTCTCCGAGGGGCCGCCCGGAGGTGCTTGTATGTTGCGGGACGACCACAGAGGTTATCGCGGCTGCAAACAAACTACATGTGCAAAATTCCAGATCATGATCATGATGATCAGGGTGATCGAGTGGCTATTCCTATTGCCTCTTATCTGCGCGCGCCGGCGCTCTTCGGGTTCGTTCGGCTTTCCTGCTCATGCTCTCCCAGTGACGTATAGAAGAGGTCGCTTTCGGTTTCGCATTCGCTGCTTACGTGGCTCCCCCGTTTTCGCAAATCAGTTCCACTGCCTCTTCGACGTTTCCCTGCGTCTGCACAAGAGCCCACGCCGCGTCTTTCTCGCTGAACCCGAGTTGGGATATCTGCGTGATCTCTTTAGCGTACAACCTGTAAAGATTTGTTTTCAGCAGTAGAACAAGCTGGAGCTCCGAGGCCAGACATTTTTCTTTTCAGTACCGTTGGTCCGCTTTCTTTCCCTCCCCCGACGCAGAAGTTGTTCCTTCCGTTCTTCCTGTGCCTGTGACCGTCACAGACGATCGACCAGCTGACCCGGCCTGTCTTTGTGGGTGCGCAGGCACTCCATGCACGATCTCTACTTGCTCCGGTACCGGTTTCGGCAAGTCCTTCATGCTCGCTTCCATGGCGCGTCGCAACTCTTCCTGATACCTTTGCTCGTCGGGAGACATCATACCGACCCCGATCGGAGCCGCCCCCGTCACTATTCCAGTTGCAGGAGCAGCAGAAGCATCATCGATTGAAGCAGCGGTGTTCAGAGCGCCCGCAGGGAGGTTGTTCGAGTCTTTTCGCTTCTGCTTCGGAAACGGCACGTGGCTGGCAGTTGATGTGAGTGGTGGCACACCGGCGGCCGCGCCTGCAGTTCCAGTTATACCCGCGAAGGTCGAGGAAGTGGAGGACGAGGAAGCTCCACCTTGGCTCTGCCCGCCGCCCACAGGTGCCGACGCGCCACCTTGTTCTTGCTGTTGCAGATTGTGCTGCAGCTCTTCTTGCGACCTCCTCCTGGCCGCGCCTCGCTCTTCAAAGTGCTTGTCGAAGTCCATCAGGCCTGGCTGCCAGTCGATTCCGCTCCCGCGATTGATGATCGGCGGTGGCGGAGGCTCCTGAACATTATGCCCCATCGTAGTTCCCAACGTCGGGGCGAAGTGGAATGGGTTGTTCTTGCCCGTGCTCTTCTTCGGTCCTGTGTATTCCACCGTGTTGTGCAGAGAGACGCGTTTTTCGGGTATCCCCGTCTCCGTGACGTGGTCGAAGTTGGTGTCTTCGGGCGCAGAAATCACCATCACGCCCTCGGCGATTTTCCTCGTCGAAGTATCAAGAGCGTTGCCCATCGTTCCGAGCCCCGTTGCGCCTTGGCTGCCGACGGAAGATGTGGTGCCCGGGGGGACGCCCCCTAGGGGTCCCGTGAGGAAGTTCGGCGCGAAGGCAAAACCCCGTTTGGCGGGCGAAACGGAGGAGGAAGTGGAATTGGGCGGCGGGACCGGATTAGATGAGAACTTTTCGGGACTGTTGCTGGCGCTGCTGTTGCTGTCTGCAGCGCCTCTCGCCGGATGTTGCGTTGGCGGCGGCAGTCCGAAGCTCGAAAGCTGCACGGGCGCAGTCGCGGACGAAGAGCTCCAGGCTGCTGTTGCTCCACCAGTTCCACAACTTCCAATCAGATCCACTCCTCCAGCGCTGCCCCCGCTCGATCTTCCTCTTACCTTGTCTTCCGCCTGCTGCAATTCGATTTGTTTTCGCAGAAAGTCCGCTTCCATCTTGTCCCTCTCGAGCTGCAACTTTCGGTCGAATTCCATCTCCATTTGCGATTTGAACTCCCTCTGCCGCATTTCTTCCTGCCGTCGAACTACGTCCACTTCCCGTCGCACTTTCTCCTCCGCCAACCGCTCCAGGTCTTTCTGCTTTTTCTCCAACATTTTTGCCTGCTGCTCCAGTTTCAGTTGTTGGTTCAAATTCTCCAAATTCCGCTCCTTCTCCAGCCGCTCCAGCCGCTCTTTCTCTTTGTTCAACGTTTGCTCCCTGGACGCCATCTCCTTCTTCTCCTTCTGCGACAGCAGCTCTGCGTACCGACCCTGCGCGTGGCTCAGCGTCTGCTTTTTTTTCTCCGCGTGCAGCCACGTGCGCAGTTGCTGCACCACTTCTGTGAACTGCGGCCGCTCCCGTTCACTCCCCGACACGCACCTCAACGCGAACGCCCCCACCTCCCGGAGCAGCACCCAGTCCTCCGGCCAGTTCGCGTTTTTGTCCACCAGCGAGAACAGTAGCGCGTGGTTCTTCATCAGCTTCGAAAACTGGTACTCGATCCGCCCGTCCGGCATTTGCAGCGCGGGCGGCCGCCCCGTGAGCAGCTCCAGCATCACCATCCCGTAGGAGTACACCTCCGACTTCTCCGTGACGATGGAGGAGTTGATGTACAGCGGGTCCGCGTACCCGATGGTGCCCGAGGTGTGCTCCACCTTCAGCTTGTTCCCCCCGCCGGGGTTTGTGGAGGTGGTCGCCGCGGCCTTCTCGACCTCAGCCAAGAGCGCGAGGCCGAAGTCGGCCATCTTGGCGGAGCCGTTCTTGTCCAGCAGGATGTTCTGTGACTTGATGTCGCGGTGGAAAACCTGCGGCTTCGCGTTGTGCAGGTGCGACAATCCGAGTGCCGCGTCGAGCAGGATGTGCAGCCGCTCTAGGTACGTGAGCGGCTTGCGATGCTGTAGGGAGTGGTGCGGCCCGCCGGTGGACAAGTGCGTGGACAGCGTCGACGCGCTGCCGATCGGGCTCGCGGGACTGCCGCCGGCGCCCCCACTGCCGCCGTTGATGTTTCGGCTGCTGCTACTTGCAGTTCCCCCACCACCACCTCCCAGGTTCGACAGCCGGCTGCATACATCCTCATCGAGCAACTCGTACACCAAGCACCGCTCCCGGCTGCGCCCCGGCGCGCGCGCGAACCCCATGAGGATCACCAGGTTGGGGTGCCGAAACTTGCTGAGCACCTCCACCTCCTCCCGGAACCCGCTCTCCTTCGGCGCGTGCAGTACCTTGATCGCGACCATGGTGCCGTCGCGCAGGCAGCCCTTGTACACGGCACCATAGGTGCCCTTGCCGAGCTCCTGCGAGCTGTGGAAGTTCTTCGTCGCGCGCAGAATCTCGTCGTAGTCGTACTCAAGCGCGAGCTTGTTCAGAGCCGCGTCGGTCGGAGGAATCATCGATCCGATGAATGTCGAGACTGCCGCTCGTCCCGATTGACTGGAAGATGGAGAAGAAACGCCTTCACCTTCGGCCCGGACTCGACCGATCAACGATGGCAAAAAAGCTAAACTTTTTTTCCAGTCTATCACCGAAACTACCACAATGTGGATGTGCTCCTGAAAAGTATTAAGTAAGTGCGAGCTGCGTATACCCCATATATGATGAGGGTGACGCTAGCTCCTAGGTATAGCGAGATGAAGCTCAAGCTTGCGTTCGTAGTTAGTTTGAACTTGATTTGTGTCATCTCGCTCATGGTCTCGCTCTCGTCCTTTCTTCTACTATCAGCTGCCTTTGCGTTTGCCTGCTCTCGAGAAAGAATCTCAGCCGTCGTAGATGCGAATGCCAGCAGCCTAAAGAGGAAGCACTTAAGCCGAACCAACAAGAATCGGTCCGCGTCCGCGGCACTGTTTGTCTAGGGTTTAGGGTCAACGTCAAAGAACTCAGCACGTCTATGTTCATTTTTCATTTTCGCATCGGACGGCGCAGTGGTGCATAAACAGACAGCTTGTAGTCGTCGTACGTGGACCAACAACTTTTTGACCGTCTAATACTAAATTCCAATATGCCCCCCAAGTACTTATATGCACAGGTGCGATCAGTCGAGCACAATTATCAGATGTTCATCAACACGTCAAAGGAGTTCGAGTTTCTTTGTTTATTGCAAAAGCGGGTCTTCTGTCGCAGAACCTGCGCGACTGCTGGATGTACCCGTACCGCCGCTGCTTGGTCCTGTTCCACCCGCATTTCCTCCGACGTCTCTGCCGTTGGTGAGGTTTATCCCACCGACGCCTGGTCTGTAGTTCAACACCAGTGGTCTCTGCCGTTCTCGCGGCTGGTAGGTGTAGCCTGGTGCGCCTGCCCCCGGGCTCGACGTATTCGCCGGGCTTAGTGTCCTCATTCCCCCCGGCTGCATTCCGTTTTGATTCATCGGGCCCCTGCTCCCGCCGGCGCCGGACGAGCCCCCGCCCCCAAAGCTCGCGACGGTCGCTCCGTTTGGCCGCACGCTGGTGTGGACTATTTCAAGACGCCTCTCCTGGTTGCCGAAGTGCTCGAGCACGACACGCCGCCACTTCACGATGAGTAGCAGCGCGGACAGAAACGCAATTACCCGCATGATCAACCCAACGTCGATGGGAAGAACGGAGTCGGCCGACGAGGACGAGGAATCCACGACCATGTTGTTGTTTTTGCTGGTGAGCTGCTGGTGCGCGGAGGACATGCTGAGCGACTGTCGGACTAAGACATGCTTTTGAAACACTCCTTCAAGAACAGTGGAGAAAGAGAAACGTCGAAGCTCAAGAACGACTTCCTTGTACACACTCCTCGTTCTCCTGCTATGCGCGATGCTAAGAAAGTACGTCCCTGCTCGCAGTGTAAATGAAGAGAGCGCACATTGGCATGCTGCGAGCAAAGAAAAATGGAAGAAGTTCCGCCTTCAGCTTGTGTCAATTTGCAATTTCAGCTGAGTTTTGTTCATGTACTCAATGCAGGCGAACATGATGGGGCAGGATGCAGAACTCGGGCCTGCGGAACTAACTAGGGGCTCCGGCTGAGCGGTGCTCAGGGAACTGGAACACAAAACAAAAACAGAAATCGACCAGGAGACCGAGGATTGGTAGTATGCGCAGCAAATAGTTTTTCTGTTCGTTGGCTTTGCCACAACGACTAACGAGATAGAGTCGGGCTCAAGTACTACGATTGTCCACGACGTTCATGTAGTTTTACCAGGCTCACTTGCCTTTCTTGCCTTTCCCTTTTGCTTTTCCCTTCTTGGCTGGTTTTCCGTCGGACGGCTTCCCGCCACCGTCCGAAGCCATTCCGAAAAGCGAGCTGCCTGTTCCTGCCACCGACCTTCCTAGTATCGGTCTGTCCCCTTTACCTTTTTTCTTTCCACCTTTTGCAACTTTTCCATCCTTACCGGCCATTGGTGGCGAAGGGCCCATTGGCATTCCCGGGTCAACACCATCTGCCATCATGTCTAGGCCCCCGCCGCTCATGTTCACAAATTCGTCGGCGCCAGGAGGCATTAAACCCGCACCACCCATTTCCATCATACCTTCGTCTCCACCTCCGTCTAGAACGACATTCCCTGGCGGGTCAGCCTCACCTTCGCCGCCCATCATCAGCATCATACCCTCTTCATTCCCCATTCCTGCCCCAAGAAGTAGATGATCCGGACCTAGGCCGCCAGGACCGGCTCCAGCCTCTTCCTCCAAAGGCGCGTCGCCTCCATTTCCCCCCACGTCTCCTTCCACCTCCCCATCCAGCGCCGCTTCGCCCCCTTCTCCGTCTACCAGAGCATTTTCGTCCACCTGCACCAGGACCCCGCCCTCCCCCGTCGCCGCCGCCACGCTCCGCCGTTCCGCCTTTGCTTCTTGTTGCAGGACCAGGATTCGCTCCTCCAGTTCGTGCTCGGCGCCACGGATCTCCGTGTGCACCCCGTCCAGCCCCGCCTGCAGCCGGTCCCGCTGCTTTCGCTCGCTGGTATGCCGCTTCTTGTTCTCCGCCTTAAAGACGTTCAGCAGCTGGTCTAGCTTCTTCTCTATCCTCGCGACGGGACCCACCTCTTGTGTGTCCTGCATATCCGCTCTCGCGGCGCTCGAAATGCCACGACGTCTGCTGCGGGCTTTGGACGCTTTCCCTTTCTTCTTTTCACGTTCACCCCCAGCGCCAGTCGAACTATCAGAGGATGAATCGCCACTGCTTTTCTCATCAACACCTCCTTTGTCCTCGACCGCCTCGCCATCCTCCGAGTCCTCGCCCAAACCGGTGAGGTTCTTGAACACCTTCTTCACGTGTTTCACTACCCCCATCCCTTGCTCCGCCACCTTCTCCGCCACGTTCTTCTCCTCCTTCTCAGACTCCGAATCGTTGTACTCCGAGTACAGCAAATCGTCGCCCTCCTCCTCCACCGCACCTCTCGGGTAGCCGCCGGAGGACAATCGGTGCAGCTCCCGTCCCTGTTTCAGCAGCCGCAACCGTTTCTCCAGGAGCCGCACGAAGTACCCGCTCGGCACTTTGTTTTTCACCTTGTTGGAAAGCTTTTTGTTGCGCCGCCGGTGCTCGAGGATGAACGAGAGGGTGGCGGTCACCTCCACCAGGGCGAAGTCCTCGCTGGTATTCACGTCCAGCAGCCGCAACCGCGTGTTTTTGAAGCCCTTCCCCCGGTACGCCTGGTCGTTGCGCTCGTCGACCAACGGGCCGATCCGGGGCTGCAGCAGGTCCTCCGGAGACATGTTGATCACACGAGTGACGATCTCAGGAAGGGTGGCAAACTTCTGCGCCGGTTCCTCGAGAGGCACGCTGGGAGCGTCGCTGCCGCTCGAGGAGCTGCTTGAGTTATCATGATCCGGTGCAGGGGAAGACTTCTCGCCCTTCTTTTTGGCCTTCTTCTTCTTGGAGGACTTCTTATTTTTCTCGGGGAAGAACAAGAACGGAAACGGCTGCTGGGAAGAAGATGCTGGGCTTGATGGGCGCTGGTCGTGTGCGTTCCTGATTTTGGCCGACGAGCCGGAGCTTTTCTTCGGGACCGGCGCGGCAGAGGCTGGCGTCGGATCGGTCGCGTTCGGCTTTCCACCTCCGGCAACGCCCGATGAAACAAGAGGTGAAATACCGAGACCGGGCATCAGATTTTCACGCGCGTGACGAACTTGTGGAGGCGGAAGTTCCACCAGAGCCTCTGCCTCCGTCTCTGTCATCTCACCTGCTTCATCTTCAAGAGAGAAGTCCCCGTCGTCATCAAACGGCTCTGGGTAGAACAGGGCTTTGGCTTTCGCTTTGTTTTTTGCTTTTCCTTTCGCTTTACCCTTAGCTTTGCCCTTCGACGCCTTCTTGCCCGCGCCTTTCTTCTTACCACCTGATCCTGCCCCCGCTCTCGTTTTTTCCGCGTTGAAATCGCGCAAAATCTCCACATCTTTCACGTCTGGAAAGGCCACGTTCAATTCCACGAAGCCCCCGTTTCCCAAATTTTCTTCCACGAACTCCAGCAACTCCGGTATTATGCTCGCCTTGGTCAGCTTCAGAATCGGTCGCGGCACGAACAGCAGACTCGCGTTCACGCTGCCGCCCAGCGGTCCCGTTGCCGCGCCGTCCTCCGGGGGCTGCAGCAACACGTTGGGATTGCGACTCACCACCCCGTGGTCGACGGAGTCGATCGTGATCGTGTCGTCGTTGAGCACCATCTTCGGCAGACCGTCCGTCGGGTCGAAGTCCGAATGTCCAGCGTCTCGCTGCCCGCCCCCCGCCGGCTTCATGCCCGTCGGGTAGCCGAGGTCGTCCACGATCAGCACGTCGATGTGCCCCCCCGTCATCGGTGAGATGTAGTGGCGGAGAAGCGGCAAGTTCGACTCGGTCGCGGTGGGAACCAACGGCTGGAGGTTGTCGGTCTCCTGCAGAAGTCGGTCCGCGACGGGGAAGAAGGGAATGGCCGGCAGCTGGGTGTCCGGATCGAGCGGGAAGAAGGGCAGTCCGTCGGACTCGCGAATCGGAAAAATCGGCTGCAGAGCAATTTTTTCTTCTTCGTCCTCGGCCTCGCCTTCTTCCTTTGGCACAGGCACGCGCACAACCGGCAGCGTGGGCACGCCCCCCTCCGCCGTGACCGGGAGGAACGGAATGTGCGGGACTTTGTGTTCGCGGTCGGTCCGCAGGATGAGACCCGGAAAACTCTCGAAGCAGGACTTCATGAGCACGACCTCGTCCCCGCCGTGGAAGTATTTCTTGATCGCGTCCAGCTTCGCTGTTAAGACCGCCCCAGCCTCGTCGGCGGAATCTGCGATCCCCTGTCCCACCATCGCGTTCGCCGCATCTTCGCCCGCCCCGCTTCGAAAATCCAAAAACGCCTCCGCCTGCTCCAGCACGAGCAACGGGTCCACGTCCAGCACTGGAATTTCGCCGTTTTTCAATTTCTCGTCCCACTCGATCCCCTGCCCACCGCCCGCCTCCGACGTCGAATCCTCCTCCGACGACGCAGAGCTGCTGCTTATCTCCCCGTCTGCCTTCAGCCCTCCCGCTCTCTTCGATATGCCGCTCATGACGCACTCCAGGAACTTCTTCGTCTTCACCCCCATGTGCCACGACACCTGGAACCTTGCGAAGTCCACGCGGTCGAACTGGAACTTACTCGCGACTTCCCGCCGCCGCACGTAGCACAGGAAGCACACCACCGCTAAGAACCTGGCCGTCTGCGCCGCCGCCTGTGCGTCCGGGGTGTACGCGCAACTGATCTTCACCACGTCCGGGATCCGCTTCAGCGGGACCTGCTTCGGCACGCCGCGCGCGTAGAGACACGCGTTGGTGAGCAGGTTCAGCAACTCCGTGAACAGTAGGCCCTTGCGGTGCAGCCGCGCGAGCGTCGCCCGGTGCTGCTGCTGGCTCACGATGTCTTCGTCCAACAAAATGTCCAGCCCGGTGGAGTTCAGGTACTGGCTGGGGTTCTCCAATTCCCCGGCCGCGGACCTTAACAGCTTGTTCTTCGCGTTCTTCTTGTTCTTCAAATCCGCGGCCTGCGCGAGCGCGGACGCGGTCTTAATCAGGGCGTCGGACTCCTTCAGAAAAAGCAAACAGCGGAGGCAAATCTCGTACCCATTCATGGCGTTGAAAGCCGTGCGATACTCGTCGTTGCGCCGGTTGTGAAAGTACAGCGTGAACGAAATCAAACGAATGGCGAGGAGAGTCTGTGGTCAGTACGTACGAGAACATGAACAAGTAGAAGTACAGAAAAAGAACTAAAAAAATCAATCTCCACTTGAACTTGATGCACCACTACCACTTGCAATAGCGGAGGTACAACTGTGGGTAAAAATATACCGGTTCGTAGAAGCAGGCGATCGCTTCCTGAAAGATTGTGTCGGTCTGCGCGATCATGTGCAGCCACTTGAGTGGGACCGCCAGGATTCCCCGCAGCTGGTAGTACACCGGTTCGTAGGCCAGGCACAGGTGGAACAAGTTCTCCAGCATCAGGCGGTAAGCGAGTCCCAGAACGTCGTACTCGGAGCCGAGCAAAAGCAGACTCATGATGTCCTGGGTAGTGCGCGTCTCCGGCGGCAGAATATCCGAAGGAATCTCGTACGAAGTCTTCAACTTCTCGTCGATCCGCACTTCCTTCTTTTTCGGCTTGATGTTCGGCGCGGCGCCTTGTTCTGGAAAAAACAGCTGCGGAGGTCGTGTGCTCGGGTTTGGCGTTGAAGATTTGGATCTCGCAGCCAGCAGCTGAAACGGCGTTCTTTTCTCCGGGGAAAAGTTATCGACGGGCGCTGCTACCACACGAACCAGCTTGTCTGCGATTTTTGCTGCGTCAGTAGTTTCAGCTTTTTTGTGGCTCAGAGGTGGGGGAGGTGGCGGCGGCTTTCGGACACCGTCGATTGCGGCAGCGCCGTACGAGGACTCGTGGTGGTCCGCGGCAAGAACTTGTGCTTCTGCCTGTGCTGAGCCGGTTGATGTTCTGCGAACGAGCAGCAGTACAGATGTTGATGACGATGACGTCGGTGACCCACCGCCCGGACCGACTGCTGAAACACGGGATCGTATCTGCTCGGCGTCCTCTTCGGTTTCGGCAACGAAGGTCTTTCCTTTGCCCCCAGCACGACCGTCGGCCGCGATTTCCGTCGCTAGCACTACTTCAACATCCGGCTGCTGAAACAACCCCAGCGCCCGTTCCACCTGCTTCAATCGGTCCTCCTCTCCAGCACGACCAACCCCAGCAGCTGCGTCCACTCTCACACAGAAGTATTGTCCTTCTCTCTTCTTCCGAAGGAACAGCCAGCTCACGTACGTGCTCTCGCCATGCTGGTCCCGTCGCTGCAACTCCGAAATCACAGCTTCCTCGAAGTCCGCCAGAACGTCGTTGGTGCTGCCCTTCATCAAGATCTCACACTTGTCCGCCACCAGCCACTTCTCTTTCTGGAACGCCACGGAGAGCAAGAGATCCCCCGGGGACACGCCTTTGTCCCTCGCAGGAGAGCTCAGCCTTCTGCTCGCGCGGAAGCTGAGCTCGCCTGCGAGGGACTGGGGCACAGAACTGGGATCTTGCTGAACGTGAACAAAGTCCAACCCAAAAAGGTGCAACAGCTTCTGTTTCGCGGTGTAAGACGTGCTGTGAAGGACGTGGGGGTCCACGCTCGTCTGCGACCAGCCGGCCAGTCCCAGGCCGCCGCGACGCTTCGCCTTCACCAGCGCGAGGCACTGGGCGGCGCGGACGAAATCGAACGGGTCGCGAGGGTCCTGGCGATCGAGTTCATCGAGATCCGCTTCGCTTTCACAGTCACTACCGAGCGGAGAAGGATACTGCAGTCCTCGCATGCTCGCGCCCGCGCTAGGAGGAGCCGTGCTCTTCATAGCCGCTGGCGCCATCGAACTCATGCCCGCGTTCCGCTTCGGTGCCATCGATTTCATCGCCGCATGATGCGACGGTCCCATCGAGTTCATTGCTGCATGATGCGACGTCGGCCCCATCGATTTCATCG